>VBVR01000706.1:0-43013 GCA_011638315.1 Tetramorium parvispinum | reverse complement strand
CCTTAACCTTCGTCCTCTGCGATGAATCAAAACCTGCCTAAGCCCGCGTTTACTAATGACGTCTATGGTCCATAAATAAAGGATATTCCAGGAAGTATATGCTGCAGAATCACTTATGACGTAATAACGTAGTCAAGTTTAGAGTATTGGGCTATGAAATTCCGAAGCATGAGCAGAAGAGAAGAATATCGCTCGTCGAACGACGCTCCAATTTTTTCCTAGCATTAATCTGATTTAATAAAATACATTTCAAATAAATTTATAATTTAAATATGTCCATCTCTTATTTTTCTCTCGCAACATTTTATCTCTGCCGTTTTATAATACTGCTATTTTAAATCGGAACAATTTAAGATATTGTACTGTTATTGCTAAATAAAAGACAGCTATACGAATGGAATACCAATACTTTCGACGATTTAAATATGCAAAAGTTTTCTCTTGAAAATACAATTAAACAAAATAATTCGACACAATACCTATAAAAATCGAAATTAAGGTTTTTTACGTAGAAAAGAGCACATCACAAAACTAGTTTTTAGACTAAGTTTATAAATAAGAATTTGTAGAATGAGGGAAGAGATATTTTTCTTAAAATAAATAAACCGATTAAAAGTGAGCACAGTAATTTTTCTTATTTAAGCAACGCCCATTAAATTCTCAAAGGAATATATCTCTTTCGAGAATGCCGAAAGTAGTGCATTCCTCGGCTATTCATACTTGTTTATATTTTACGTGGAATCGGTCACGACCGATCGCGGGGCCATAAACACGCGAGTTCAAAGCTTCCTCGCAAGGATGTAGTTTGTGTTCGATCATTCGTAGAATTCTTGGCGTCGATTCGTCTTGCCAGCCCGCTCAATCGACGCACGTACGGAAATAGCACCGAAAGAGAGCAGGTGCTCGATCCTACGGCCCTGCTGCCTCGCACTGAACCGCACAGCTATTATACAACACGCGAGATTTCCCAACCTTGGACCGAGAGCTTTTCTCGATCCAAACGAAACGACTGATAAAAATCTAGAGATTGTAGTCTAACTTTTAGATAATTTTAATGTAAAATTAATGTTTATTTCTTAATATTAATAATTAATGGAAACGAACTCTGAATTGATAATTAAAATACAATAAGGCATTGTTCTATTGAAAAAGCGATTCGTAAATCATAACGATAAATTTTACGCTGTAAAATGTGTTCGGCAAACTAATCTTTTTCTTAAAACTGATTTTGAGAAAAAATTTGATATTGATAGAAGTTTCTCTGGACGAATGACTTAAATTATTAACATACTAGAAAATCTCTATTTAATATTACTTACTGCATTTTACATTAATGTCAACTATAGAGAGATATTTGTCCCTGCGCTAGTAAACTCGTATGAACGTTATTCATATTAAATAAACGCGCCGGAATTTACGTTAAATATTAAAGACCTAATTCGTCGACTTAACGAGTCAACTGTACAGTCTACATAGTTTCATAATCATATCCCTATACGGACGAAAACATTTTCAATGAAAATAATAAATGAAATCTTAATTAGCTTACCGTGCGACAGACAACGTCACTTTTATGATCGTTTCGATTTCAAGATAATGCAATGTCGTGACTCCGGAAAATGGATCGATTAATCGCTACGAATCACCGAATCGAGACGGACGATCAATCACCGTCGTCGGGCATCAAGATCGCTCATGATATCTCGTACACGATCTCGCGATTATCCGTGTACGGACGGTGGAACGTTCGGAGCGAGATTTGCCCCGAAATTCGCTTCTTAAATTCTTGTTAGCGGAGCGGGGCTCTCCGGCCACGGCCGCGGATTCCATTTACTGATTGGATATGGCATCAGTTATTCATCGCCGCTAGTCGAAGGAGAAGGAGAGAGAGGGAGGGGGGGGGAGAGAGAGAGAGAGAGAGAGAGAAGCACGTGCGGCCGTTATAAATACGGCGGATTTCCCGTCGGTATGCTGCTGCATTTGGAAATTCTCGACGGGCCTCCCCCTCAAACGTCCTCCCGCCCTCTCCATTCCATTACACCGCTCGCGCACGTCCATGTTTGATCGTCGCGCTATCAATAAAAAAACAGACCTCGCGCGTAATTCTCCTCGTATACAGGGCAGCTTAGAAAGATGCTGCCAAAACTTGGAAGGGTATTCTCCTCACGCTGAGGCTCGAAGAAAAGTTACGCAATAACTAATACATCGACCTTACGGCACATCAAGACTCCCCAGTGAGATTCAACCCCTCCGTCGATCTCTTACAAAAATTTCGGTATGATAAATTCACGATAGTTTCCAAGAGAACGAACGGGAGGTGTCGCGAGAAAAAGATATAAAGAACGCGACGATTTTTCGTGTTTAATTTAATCGCGGCGACAAAAATAATTAAATCAATATTATCTTTTGTATTCGTCGTAGGAGAATGAAAATTGGCCGAAAGCGTGTTGTATTGTAATAAAATAGATCAGAATTCGCAGATCGTTTGTAGATCTCTTGAAAGATCGAGATATACTTGATGAAAGAAGCGATCAGAAAGGAGGGCGAAGTGCCGGGTTACCATTATATTTATGGCCTTTGAGATATGTATCAACGCAATAAACACATCCACACGGGGCAGTATGACGAAGGTAAACTGGGGGGACTCGAGCATACGCGCGATTCTGAGAGGGATAATATGCGGTCCGTTGAGTCTTGAAACACGTCTATCTTTTTTGTATTTTTACATTCGATCCCACATTAACGCATTATAGTTGACTTTATCACAATTTTTCTGTTACGATAAAATCCCAATTTTAATCAGGTAAAAAAACCCAGAAATCCAAATAAATTTCTCATACGTAAATCAAATTAAAAACCAAAATGAGTTTCAGAAGTAAAACGGCGCGTTTCTGGAAATACATGCTCGTCGACGTGATTATTCTCACCCTTTCATGATTTTCTAGATCTATTGTGTTCTTCGCATTGGAATTCATATCGAAGGGACGGACGGGAAGACGTGAAGGGCGACCTGAAACGGATTCGACCGGAGCGAATTCGACGGCTATTGTCCGACGGCCGAGAAATGGTCAGTTACGCGCGCGACGACGCTGACGTACGTCCGGATCGGCATCGCGGGTCCAGTCACATGGGCGCGCGCGTCCGACGACAGCGAGGATACAAGGGCCGGCGGAGCCGATCGATCTGTTCACCGCCGAAAATACACGCGCACACGAACACCCCGCGTTTTCCGTGCCGGGGGACTGCGCGATACAAAACGCGGAAACTGCACGCACAGTGGTCCAGAGAGGCAGCGGTGGCGGACTGAGCGAGGGACAGAGAGGGAGCGAGAGGGACGGAAAGGCCGAAGAGTGGAGGGAGGCAGACACAGCGCGGAGAAGGGCTCGCGGAAATTGTGACCGCGCGACGATTCCGACGTGACGACAGTGAGCTTCGCAGCTCGTCGAATCGCGGCCACTCGATCCCGGCGACTCGTGGCGATGACCCGCGCCACGCGCGTCGCTATCGTCATTTGGACCGCCGCAAATAACGACAGATGTCTCGCGGGGACCTACCAGTGCTCTATCGCTTCGCTCTTTTCACGGTCTTCCCGCTGTGTCGCGCGCTCGTGCGCGCGCATGCCTGCGGCGATGATAAAGTGTTATCAGGTCGGCAGTCTGAATCCTTTTATATCCCGAAATGCGTTCGTTCGCGCAATCCAATTTCTATATTCCGGAATACCGGAATATCGAAATTCTCGTGCGCGCGCACGCACGCTTTCGTCTATCGGAGATATGCTCCTTCGAAACGGAAATGAATTTTCAGAGATCCGTGAGGCTTTCTGAATCCTACGGAGCATCACACGCTCCGCGCTTTTGATGTCGAAAACGACGATCGATCGGAGATATTTACTCGCCGAATTCCTCGACGGATTAGATCCTCCCGTCCCGATCTCGAGTCATGCGACTAAACGGAATCATTGTTATGACAACCGGATTCTCTCGAGTCTCGATTCGAAAAAAAAAAGGATGCGAAAAGGTTGAGAGGGGTGAGGAGAGGAGGCAACATAAGCTCGCCGCAAGGTCCACTGAATATTGATACCCGCGCCGGGGATTCTCGTATCGCGAGGTCTCATATCACATGCCGCACGCATCGTGCGACAAAGTGCACAGCTACTATACCCGTTCTCCTCTCGCCTTGAGCGGAAAGCTCAAGGTTACCCGCAAATATTGTAGCCGCGGCTCATTTTTTTTTCGATATCGGTTCTCCGTCTCGTTATTCAGGCAGGAGACGCTGGCGATAAACGGATGAGGAGTGATAAGATCTCGAGATAATCTCCGGATTTTCAGTCTAGTCAGTACAAGCATTCGGTAAACTGATAGGACGCTCCCAGTTCGGAGATATGAATTCTTGCACACACAGCACACGCGTGCACACACACTCACTCACTCACTCACTCACTCACTCACATACACACTCTCTCTCTCTCTCACACACATACACACTCACATACACACACTCACACACACATACACACACACTCACACACACACACTCTGGCGACAGAAAAATCATCCCAGATCGACGTTATCGTATTACAATCAGTCGGCCAAGAATTACTCACTGAACGCTGCGAGACTCCGATCGGCCACGTTCCGAGATATCAAACCGCGCCGCACACCGAAGCGATCACTGCCTACTCTCCGCGAGGCGAGAGGATGCATCGTGGATTCTCGCCCAGGCTCCGGTGTCATCGAGATGCCGAGAGACAGACGGACGCGAGCGAACGAGCGTGCTGATGTAACGCACGCGCACAATTGGCGACGGCCGGCTGCGTCGCATCTCCGAGAGCCTCCAGCATGCAGCAGCCACACAACGTGACACGGTGCACGTCTCGCGCGCAACTGAACGACCGTGTCGGCCGCTTCGTCGACGCTCGGTCGTTTCCGCAACGTGCGTGGCGGTGGGGAGGGGGGAGTTCCATCTCGTCGCGTCTTCGTCGGCGGCACGAGAGCGCCCAGTTTCAATCTCTCTCTTTCCTTCTTTGCGCTCCCTCATCCCCGCTCGCATCTCACCGGGGGCTCCAACATGTTCTCTCTCTCTCTCCCTCTCTCTCTCTGGCCCGCCGTCGGCTTACGAGTTTGCGGTCGTCTCGCTCGCGCTCGATGACGGTGCCGCGCGGCGCGCACCGGGGGATGAATAGAGAGGCTGCCGCTTCGACGAAGCGAACGGTACAGGGGGGCGAGCGTAACCGCGCCAAGAATCTTCAGTACCCTAGTAAATACGAAGAAAGGTGGTTCTGGGATTTTCAGGTTTAAACGGGGGAAGACTGACGTGAGGTATGCACCGCGCCGCTCGGCGCGGCATCCCTTACCGCGGGATTCACGGGGAGTGAAATAACACAAGCGGCGGCGGCAACGTTAAAATCTATCGCCTGTTAAATTTACGAAAGAGCCGCTGAGTCAGCGCTTTAAGCGGTCCTGCCCGAGTGGGATTTTGCGGTCGTTTCATTGATCGACTGAAATTATCGTTTGAAATCATTATACTTGCGCCCTCGACGCGCGTTATGTAGACGTCATATTTCCTGTATATCAATTACAACACGTTGTATTTTATTAATATTCTACATTGGGAAAAATGTTTTGGGAAAATTGTTTCATGAATTAAAATTTTGTCAGAACGACAAAACATTTTGGTTAAAATGTGCCCAACAAAACTTTAGTTGCTGTAAACAAATGCGTTATTTGCTTATATTTCGTCAAATCATTTTAGAGAACAAAACAGAAAAAATGCATTTAATAGAAACAACTAGAAATTTGATTATATTAAACAAGATACTTGATGTTAAAAATCATCTCAACTAAACAGTTTAGTTGGGGATACTCAATTTTTTCCCAGTGTAAGCAATGATAGAGAAAGTGAGTCTTCTATTTCCATATACCATTTTCATCGCCATTAATACAAAGAAATTTTATATGAGCGTAATTACTGATGTATTCTCATCTAAAATAATGTTGCAATTATCGTTACTCGTAATATGAAAAAAAAATTAATCTGCACTATCTTAAATATACTATCTGAGCGATTTCTATTCATTCTTCTACTCTTTATTTTCTCATTTTTTCCAAATTAAAGTACAGAGATTTGTTCTAGAAATTTGAAAGTATATTACGAATTTTTAGAGATTTTATAAACCACTGTAAATAAATGAAAAAATTGTCGGAAACGAAATACTCATGGTAGAGTAAATAAGGCGCTCTAAGGATATTTCGTGCGGAATAGAATTTCGTCGAAGTGGCGATTTCGAGGTGGAAATGTCTGATTCTCACGGGGGGCCCGACCACTACGCTTAAATTGGTGGCTAAATTAGAAATCGCTCCGGTAGCGGCGGCACTGCGAAACGAGAGACCGCGCGCTAATGCGGTCAACTAAAGTAAAAAGCTAACTGAAGGAGTGGTAAGTAGACACTAACACTTCCGGGCGAGCGACTCGATATCGGCGGGGGTGGGTGGGCTCGCCTTGGCTTTAGCCCCAAATTAATTCTTCGGGGGTGGCCGAGCTTCCTCCATTACCGCTGACGGAACGAGCGGCAGTAAAGTGTTCCGCCTTAAAAAGAATACGTGTACCTTCATCCTGACGCCTGTAGCAACCGCTTTTCTCTTCCCTCTTCCTTCCTTTCTCTCCCGTCGTCTCGTTTCGTTCTCAGCTCCGGTACGATGCGGTGAGTTTCCTCGAAGATTTTAAGGAAAGTCCGGGATTTTCTCCGAGGCTCGACATTGCCGATCCTGCATCAGAAAGTTCCATCGACCATTGCTTTACTGTCTTAAAAAACGGCGGAGGAATCATTCTCTCTTTCACGGAGAGAAAAAGTAGTATTTACGAGAACGTTAAGTGATATAAGCGAGAATATTTAGATAATAGTTTTTAATGATTATTTTTATTGTAGTGATTTTTCTGAATTTTTCGACACACGATTTCACCAAACGCACTTTTATAACAATGTAATTCGCTCTTTCCATCCATTTTACTTTTTCAATTATACTTAAATTTTGTACGAATTTGGCCTTGAACAAACAAGGGTGCGTCGCGTCGTCGTCCCGATAACAAAGCGTTAATCACACTTTCCTGTAACTGTTTCGAGGCGAGAATGTACTGGAACAAAGTTTTGTTAGGTCAGGTATGTCGCAGTTTGTTGGTTCAGCCTTCGATTCCTTGTCCAGGAAAGTCAGGCCACCGTTGAAGGATGCCCGCTCCGGGGGCTCCACGTGTACGCACAAAGGTATTTTTCAAGCGAATTCTTTGGTTTGAACGGCTACAGTTGGCCTACGGATCTACGGCCAGTAAGGAGCGAAACTAATTATACTTCGCGTTAGTGACCTTCGTCCACGGCAGCTGTTTCTGTTCTATGAGTAAGCGAAACGCCTGCGAATGCGCTTAAAGTCGAAGACGTTGGAACTCTGCCTTTATATCGATTTTAAACAGGCGGAACTTTGAATCTCCAAAAAATGTACACCTATCATAAATAAAAAATTCAATACATATGCACGTGTGTGGCAATATCACGTATTATTGTTCCTTGTATTTTCCTCCTTCCTTTTTAAACTTTACGAAGACAGATGATTATAAGACATTAGAGACGATTGACAAAAAAATTTGAGGGGAATATCCCAAGTCCCTCGGATGGAAAGATAACGTCAAATTATGGCACTAGCAGACTCTGTCGCGTCAAGTCTTCAATTTATTACCTCGTATTATCCGATGTCGTATTGAATATTCGATGCACGAGTGATCTCGGTGGATGAAGAAAGAGAGCACCGGCGGCGAGATGTTCAGCGGGCGAAGAGATCGATACGAGCCAGCAGCAGCACGATGCCCGCGAGTTCCATATAATCGCGGAGAAGAGGAAAAAAAGAAGAGAATGAGCGATAGCAGTCGCGTTGCTCGCGCAGCGCGCAAGCCGAGATAAAAGCGTTTACGGGGAAGTAACGGGGATGGTTCACCGGTTGGGGCGTGGTGGGCACCATCGCGACAGTATATACGAGGGTCAAGGTTAACGTGGGAATCCCATATGCCGTCATGGTGGTTAATGCCACGTGTGTATCAAGTGCTCGTCTTGATTTTCTGCGAGAGAAACGAAAACGTCTTCCGACTCGTTCCGTTTCTGCCTTCTAATAAGAACTTGAGAATTTTTCCGGAATTTAAAACTCATGCGAAATACGTTAGTTATTTATTTTTATGAGTCTATTTATGAACACAGATAATTTTAAACTTTGATATTTTAAAAAATATATTTATATCTCATGCTTGTATCATTCATATATTTATATCAGAATTATTTTTATTTAATATAAATAGAAATTTACAATGTAAGTTAAATAAAAGTTTGTAATGTTCAGTTGAATAATTACGTGTTTAATTGCTTTTACGATGACACATGATGGAGAATTGCGATAGGTGCCGTACCGGTCACTGCCATAAATGAAGCAAATGCTATAAAAGATTGAGCATGTACTTATAATACAAATCAGAGAACGAAGCACGTTTATGGCAAGCCGCACGGACAACGGGGATGATTCACCTCTGATAGGGGGTTTGCGATTATTACGAGGGTCAAGGTTAAAGAGGCAGATCCACATGCGGCGCATTAACTCAATCCGCACGTATGCGGCTTTCTCTCTTTTCTTTCCGTGCTGCAAGCACGATTTTGCATGAAAACTGCGAGCACCGGATTTACATGAATCTAGTTAATAAATTTTTAAATGAATTTTACATTAAAGAGCTGCACAAATGCATTTCAGAAAGAAAAAAACTGTTTCCGTGATTCACATTTTGACAATGACTCTGAATACGAATAATAGATAGGTTTTCTTTGAATTAAGAGCTTGCAAAATAAAATCAAAAGTATCTTTTATTCACGCTTTAAGAAGAATTTCTTGTACTTATAGGTACTATGTATGCTCTTTGTAAGAATTCCTGGAGCTGCACTTAAGAAATCTTGCCCATATTCTTGTTTGACCATCTCTTCTTTTCATTAATGGATATTCGTGGAAATACGACGTTATGCAAGAATATTATCTGGATTCAATGAAAAGATATATCTGAATGATATTCTCTAAGATTGTTACATCAAATAATCATCAATAATATTACAAAATGTTTCATTATATGTAAATTATTCCGATTAAAAATTTTAATATATGACTATATATATGACTGAAATGAATAAAAGGTACGTAGAATTAGATCATCAACAACTTTTCTATCACGTTAATTAAATAGGATTAGTCTCGTCTGAATATAAGACATTGAATACGAGCCGCTGGATGATTCAACAGAATGATTTCATACGTAGACGATAAATTATTACAAAACAGTCGATAAATTGGCTGCTATCATTTCTCGCAGTAATTGTAAGTGAAATTCGGTAAAAATTTGCCGTCGCAGAAGCAGATACAATTTTACTAGCCGCAACTAGAGATGGTCCCAACAGGAATTTGAATTTTGTCGTAAATAGCTCGCAGATTTGGTCCCGCGATACCTGTGGCGATGTCGCCACGCACTGATTGCCATAAGAACCGCGGAGAGTAATAGCGATTTCCCAGGTCGACGCGGAATTCCTTAATGAGTCTCTCCTGGGCCGAAGGACGAGGCTGCAAGTCATGGCGATGAGGAAGAAAGAAAGTGAAACTAAAGGGGATAGTCGATAATAGAAATTAGGACGCTATAAAACTGAAAAATTACATTTTTTAATCATCGATTTAATTATCTTGCACCGGAATATAACGATAAAATTTAGTTCATAACAGCTGCTATTTTAAAAATTCTGATAACTAACTAAATTTAATATTAGTATTAATATATAATAATACAAAATAAAATCTAATTACTACTAAAATAAAAAAAATATTTAAAATGATAATAAAAGTAGAATTTTATAAAAAATATTTTGTAATGCTTTATACGTATATTTCTTTTTTTTCTAAAAGATTGTTAAATATGTATATATATATATAATTATATTTGAATAAAATATTGAGCAAGATGCGTTTAGAAGCGCAATTGAGACACACGCAAGTATTATCTTATTCCACGGCGGTAAATTGATACGCCATGTCATAGTCTGCACGCAGGTGTGAATGCATCGTGAGGGTGTAACACCTTTCTCAAGAGTCCTTAGTTAGGCTTTCGCCGCCCGGCAAATTGAAATTATCGGTACGGGTCACCGCACATTATTGTCGCGTTATCGGAGCATCGCCATTTCTGAGTTCATAATTTCAACGTTCTTTTATTTTTCCTTTCGATGATTTTTTTTTATCTGGTTGAATTTCGAGATCACATTTTTATACACTGTGCCGTTAATTTCGATATTGTTCGTCATTGAAGTCGAATTCTATTGACATGCAAATCGTTAACCTAATGATTTACCGCGCGCTGTTTCGTAAATTCTTTAAAATTTTTGTCAATAAAACTTTTTTAGCTAGAAAAATTTGGCACGCCGATATATCGTCTGGTTTTGCTGACAAAATTCACTAAGTGAATTATTATCGAGCGTGTCCGCTATTTACCGCAACGGGACCCAGTTTTATCTCGATCTAGCTCACGTATATACTTATCGAGATGAACGAGGCGTTACTTATCGCGCAGCTAAAAGTGGCCATTAGATAAGGCTCGGAATGCGTACGCTGAACTGGAATATTACCTAATTCCGTTTATATAGATCGTACCTTTCTACGCGTTACGCTTTTCCATTTTATTTCAATCATTTTATATCATGGCTTTTATTATCTTTATTGCCGTATTTTCTTATTATTTTTTTTCTAGCATTTTATTATTAGATATACACCTACGTGTTTATCGCGTAGCTAAAAGTGGTTCTCATTAATGAGTATTAATGAAGAACGTCTCTCTCTCTCTCTCTCTCTCTCTCTCTCTCCTCGTTTTTCTTTTAAAGACAAAAAAGGCGAAAAATGTTGAGGTATCGTTGAACATGCGCTCAAAATGCATAAATGAGCCTTGGCAGCATCCTCCTATTTCTCTCTATAGCAGCTTCCACTTTTGGCTTCTCCTCATTCGGCTTCTGCCTCCCCGCGATTTCTCTGCAATTCGCGCCGCCTCTCGACGTCGCTCCGCGGGAGTGTCGTTTTTTTTCTCTTTATCGCGAATTATGCTAATTACCGGCGGCCCTTGCGAGAAGGGTGAGTGGTTTTGGCGTGATGCAGGTTGTTGTCGACGTAGATAGGTAAAAGAAGAATAATTGAGGCGTTAATTTGTCTCGGTGCAAGAGCGGGAGAAAAGGTAACCGACGACGACGACCTCCGGTACAAGGTGGAAACGAGCCACTACTGAACGGATAGAAGGTGGGAGGAATCGATTTATTCGGAAGAGAGTCCTAGAGCTCTTGATGGTCCTTTGTCGTTCTATTGGTTCCGCGGTGTACAAATTGGGAATGGTGAGTCTTACCGATAAGTCGTCAGGCGACCCGACGATTTGCATGGAGAATTGCGTTTATTTCGATCTCTACCTCAGATAGTGCATTTGACGCTAAATCTAACGGTCTAAGTTGAAATTTCATTAAATTTTTATTTACGTAATATATGTATAACGAAAATTGATGTAAACGAAGAATTAATGTCCGAGAATCTTGTTTGGCAGGATATTTCAATCCGTTTTAATGATATTTCCGAATTATATTCTCCCCCCTCCCCTCTCATTCCATCGCTTTTAATTAAATTTATCGGATAAATAATTTTATCGCTATTAACGATTTTAAATTGATTAAGAGTTTCATCGTCGAAAAATATTTCAGTGTCACGATTATTCTAATTGTGCTCTTATTAATTCTCGACGAGCAATGGTATTTTGCTTCAGCGAGAGCCGAAAAACAAGCGGGATCCGTATTGAAGTACAACGCGGGGCAGGAAAAGGATAACGATCATTTTGCGAGCTGAAATTACAGAGTCGGCCGAAAAACTCATCAAGGTGGCTGCCCCGCATAACGCGCCGAAAACGGCTAACGACGTCGCCCACAACAATGGCAAGAACTTGCCGCGGTAATCTTCAATTCCATTAAATCTCGGCGCGGTGGATGAGCGAGCGTGCGCGGGAACGGCGACGCTTGTAGACGACCAGGTGGTCACCTTTTGCCGATTTACGAAAGCGCGCGTACATACATTCCTCCACCTGGACCGGTTTTCAGGGCGTTTTTTCTAGCGGTTCTCTTCCGTCGCCGGGAAAAAAGGGACAAGGATGTCGCGGGGACCTCGTAGCTTTCTCTTTTCGGGTACACTTAGATGCGTAGCGATGCGCGAACACGCTTCCAGAATGCATTTTCCCTTTTCTCTCTCTCTCGAACGGAGGAAAGGAGGAGAAGCGAAAGGATTTTCCTTTCTTACTCGTGACATGTATACACACGCCCGTATCACAGCTTCGAGGTTGTAGTTTTTTTTCCTACATGCTCGTGGCGGGCAAGAAAGAACTGGCCGGGAAGGCCGGTCCTCCTGCACATTTCTTTTTTTCCAGTTATCTTCAAGCCGGATACTTCTTTTTTTTATTCAAGTCGCGTCTGTGAATCTCACCTACGGCTGTTTTTGTTACTTCTCGGTTATTCGATTAATTTGCGTTCTGATTAAAATCCAGCAGACCTTAGTTGCGAGAGAGATAATTGAAGGGGAGATTGAGCACAAAGATGCATAACTATTAAGAGATATTCCGTAGAAATATAACGGGAGAAGTATTTTAAACTCCGCGTCTGATATTTGACTTCCTCAGTTGACTTTAAGTAAACTTTGCTTTAAGAAATTCCCTCTAAAGCTTGATTACATAGAAATGTATAATTTAAAAAGATTGAAGAAAGTTGTTACGCCTGCGCGCGGCACAACAGCGTTCCGCAAAATTTTCACCGAGGAAATATTTAATCTGTATTGACTAAAAAAAGAATTTATGGCTAAGAGGAATGCACGGTGAGTATTGGAACAACCTGTACAGAAACTTTTCACTGATTGTGAGTTCAGCTCTTTCAAGATATTCGTTCGTCAATTCAACTTGTCGCCGGTCGAGAAGAAAAGAACGTAGGAACGATTTCTAACCAGGTGCGAAAGCTAAAAGTTTCGGAGAAGGACGCACGAGACGCGACACTTTTTGAAGCCTCGTGTATTTGCATATGTGGAAGCCGTTTGCTTCGAAAGGGTCAAAGGTGACAGGGGTCTGGCGAAGGTACAAAATGCTAATAAGCCGTCTATTGTATTCGAATGCGATATTATGTCGCGGCCGTATTCTTTCTTCCTGTGGACGCACGAAAAGATCCTTAATGTGGAGTAGCGATTTCTTCTTTTAAAATGAACCGAGGTGCTCCTTCTAAGTCTTTCTCCGTCTTGCAAGACCTATTTGAAATTATAATCTGGCCGGAAGTGTTTTATAAATGCATGGGAAACGACGAACTTGTCTTCCTGCGCGTTCTTAATATTTATTTTTTTAATCCTAGCTCTAGGTATATATTTTGTCATAACCGTCGAGAATGAAAAGAATGCGCGGAGGTACAATTATAAATTGTAATCATAAACTTTTCATGGTCAACCAGTTTATAAAGTAGTCGGTACGAACAAATAAATTGAATATATATGAAGTTCTTGTGGATACGTTCGTACGAAAATCACGTGTGTTTATAAATTTCCCGAATAATAGTATCGGAAGTTGGAAACTCTGTGATATTTGAGCCAAATATAATATAATTCCTTAATAAAAATTTTTATCGAATTTTTCTCCTCGCGAAAAACACATTGAATTTTCATAATATAAATATTTTTCATAATTTTTTTTAGTTATTTCGTACAAGAAAAAAATACATTCTTGAATATATTTAATAAAGTGACAGTAATCTTGCCATTTACATAATTTATTTATTTATTTGTCCGCCGGTATTTCAGCTTAATGCTTTAGAGAAGTTTGCGAAATATTTCCTGCACATACTTCAACTTTGTGTAGTCATGTGTTGTTTTAAAAGTTTCAAAACGGGGGAAACGCGTTTGTCGTGCGAGCGAAACGAATTCCTTGCCTCTTTGTGCGCACGGATGGTTACTAACGAATTATAAAAACTGTCGAACTACGAATCTCGATTGTATCATTCGTTTCATGGCTGCTCGTTTTGTAAGAGCTATTGATTTTTCACTAGCAGAGCAAAAATAGTTTGGCTACAAGAAAGTGCAGAGAAAAAAGATAAAGTTCGAACAGTTCAAGATTAAGTATGAATAATAACTGACAGTTAATTGGCAGCGCTCAATTAACGAAATACATATTATACGCGAGATAATGATGGCGCTGCATCATCCGCACGTGCATTTCTGTAGCAAAATTTAATTACATCAAATAAACATTTATACGTTTTGCTTGTGCGATGATAAAAACTTGACGCTATGCGATGAACCGTAATTTTAATTGGCTCACTTTGCTTGCGCTGCTTTTTTTCTTTACTTTGCCGCATAGATTCATTCTGTTTACTTGGGAAATATAAAGAGCCACAAGGATGCTATGCCGATTTCCCCGTATCCTTAATCTCGGATATTATAGCGTAAGCATGCAACAATGCTGGGAAGAACTTTTGTAAATAGATTCAAGATTTTAATGAACTAAAATCTTTTCAGGAATATCTTATTCAAATGAAAAAAAGTTAAATAAAATTAATATTAAGTAAAAAATATTCTTTACGATTATAAGATCAAAAATAGAATTATATATAAAAGTACTTAAATTAGTTTGCCAAAAAATTAAAAATAAGAATTCAGCATTTCTTAAATCCGTTTTTTTTTTAAATTGTGTATTGATTCTAATTGTCCATCATTTGTCCATAATTATTTTTTGTCCATCTTGTACAAGAAAATTAAAAATCGTTTTTTGCAAGGTAGACAAAAAACAATTATTTATAGATAAATATGGACAAATTGTGGACAATCAAATGTCGTATCAATTTTGTAAAAATTCACATTTTAAGGTACCAATTTCAGATTAAAATTAATCCAATATCTGTATACGGAGCGAAATTGAATACGTCTTCATAATTGTTAAGTAACTTGAATTTGACGACTGGTCTCCATGCTACGCCCTTTACAATTAATAAATAGTTTGCATCTGCTTCATTCGATCAGCACTCAGCTCGATCGGACTCTCGCAAACTGCGCGAGCGGATTAGGCAGTACGACCCGGACGATGCGATTACAAATGTAAATGCACTACTGCGACCAGACGTTCCACTCCCACGTCGGCTTGACCCTATCTTTGTTCATCGACTCGACGGTGATCCTCTCCCCTCCGGCCCTCCTTCACGTGTACGTTATCGCTCGCGATATACATATGCAACCGTCGGCCATCGCCGATCGGATCAACGTGGCCAGGTCGCGTTGGCTACTTTCGGGAATTAATGCAATTAATGCGCCGACTTACCGCCCGGATATTAGCTCGATCCAGGATCGAGCGCGCCTGGTCCGAGTATGTAAATTAACCACGGGACATGTGAAACATCGTGTGAACATTGGAACCCTGCTGACCCGAAAGTTACGATGCGCAGGGCCGAATAAATATGAAACCCGAAGCGTATGATTTAAGAGAATCTTCGCGAACTGTAGCATTGGTCGGCACGACATGTAGGATCTTTAATGAATTTATTTGCAGAGATAAATTACTTACGTACCAGCAAGGCGCAGTTTCCATTTTGGTACTTGATCCCACGTGATCCGTTGAATTCTTTATTTTCTTAACTTACTTAACGTAACTGGAAACACTGGAAGAAGAAAGAATAAAATTAGAAAAGACCACTAGATAAAATATATACAATGCAAAAATGTATTTTCGAACTTTTTTTGTACAATATTGAAGAATTTTCATCAACCGAATGTCATATTAAATTAGAAATACCGAGGAGACGATATGAATCGAGTGTCGTGGAAGATCTGGGTCGGCGTAAAGTGCCTTTGACTGAAAACTGGGTCAAGCCGTTACATCATTTTTATTTATACTGTTCGTTGTGCAATAGCGGCACCCTCATTGAAAATACAATTAACGATACCGCGACCGTAAGCAGGACTACTAATGGCAGTACCACTGGTAGCGGCGTAAAGTCAAAAGAAGTGCTTCGCCTCACGTTGAGGAAAGAATTAACTGGCGGGCCGCAGTTAATGTTTTCACCGACGCGGTGCTTAAGAATAATACTTGGCCTCCGCGCGTCAGCGCACGCAGGAAAACGCGAAATCATTTACGTAAGACCAGCTTAATTAAAATTGATAAACAGTCGGCAGCACTACGAGGCAACTTCGTTATAGCGGCAAATTTTCCTTGAATTCGCCAATTAATATGTGATTCGTGTACTTCCGCCCGGCTCTCGTAATTAAGATATAGTATATTCGGCGGTACTCGAAAAACGCATAAATCTTTGTCGGACAATAATTAGAAGATTCGTTAATTTCTTCTATCGATGATTTTTGCTTCAATCAAACGAGCAGTCTATTATTTTAATAGTCCGACATTTGGCATTGCCGACATTTGAACGTCGATCGTTACAAAAACAGAAGTGGAAAGTTCGAGTTTCTGATAGGCGAACGTCCCTTTATCGCTCGCGTCGAAAGTGCAGCGTGAAAATTTTCGGTGGACCGAAACTTTTCCCGGAGTTTGTTGGCGAGTAACGAGAGAACGCGGTGACACTCCGATGGCGTCAAATAATCTCATTAACCAAAGTGTATCTGATCGTTTAAAGTCGACCAATGGTTTCGCTATCGCCAGAATGGTTCTGTTTACTCCCTTCCCGCCCTCCCCCCTTGCCCGCTTTCCCGGCTCTCATCGCTTTGCATACTCGAATGGACCCGGGAGTGTTCCCGAATCCATTAACGGACGGTTCGGGTCAAGTTTACTTAAGACCACGGCGCCGCCGTGAATCTGCCAAGAAAGCAAAAAGCTTTATTAGACAGTGACAAAGTGAGAACGGCGGTTTGCACAGCGGAATCATAATGAGGAACGAAGAAAAGTCAGGTTTCGATGAAAAATCGCCTTACATCGCTTTGAGAATAGCTGAACACAGAACCCGCGGGGGAGCGGGGAGATCGTCTACCTTAATAAACTCGCGCGGGCGGTCGATTGTCTTCCTAGCGGCAAGAATGTAAACCGCGACTAGTGAACCCGGCACATTAGACACTACTGAAAATTATCGCGAGGTTGAGGTTGAGCAGCGTCGATTAAAGTTTCCAAGTGCGGTTTGCTCTCCGCACGGATGCTTACAATTCCATATTTTCCATGAATATGATAACGTCGTACACGCGACGGCACGGAGTGCAGTACACGGACGCGGACGCGCGGAATAAGTGGCCGTTAAATGCGGTAAGCTCATCGCTGCGAGCTCGTTGGGAAATTTAGTTTTGAGATATCTGGGGCTGCTATTCCACGACGTAGTTTACTCGAGACTCGGGGTATTATACGCCGAGAAAGATCCCGGCAAACCGGCACGGCGAGTACCTCAACTCGCGACATCGATATACGGGACGGCTAACGAGGCATTTCAAAGCGCGATTGTCTACATCAAAGTTGCACGATAAGGATCAAAGTTCTATCGAGAATATCTCCTACCGTTGTCGTCGCAGCGACTCTCATTCTCCACGGAGACTCATACAAAATTACTCGGCATTGTCTTTCTCTCTTCCCGAGGCAATGGCTGGTAATTGTTATTTAGCTTCGCGTTACACCTACACAACGTCTCGTAACTACCTACGGAACGTCTCCCACGTTTATTTGTCACATTTGCATAGAGGAAAAGTAAAAATAAATCCAATTAATCGTTTTATCACTGCGATTCAAATTAATCTTTTAATATATAATCTTCCATGTATGAATGCATCGTGTTAAATGAAAGATTCTTTTTTAAATGTAATTAGACGCGGAAGAGACGCTTTCGACAGCTTTCACAATTTCGATTTTATCGTTGTTACTTTTTCACGTTTTTCTGTAATATAAATGCAAATCTGCGCTACAGCGGGTCGTTACTGGTAAACGTCTATCTGGTGTTTTTCCTTCCGCATTCCCTTCTCGAAATTTTTTTTTTAAATCTTAGTAGCCATATGGAAGCACTTTCGCCGATCCTTAGTCGTCCTTGGATCACGCGACAACCGCCATAGCAAAGTCAATGTTTTCAGAACGGATGGACATGAAGATGGAGTAGCCGCGACAGACGAAGACGAAAACGTAGACAGAGACGGAAGCGGTTACCATGGCGACCATCGAGAGGAAAGAGAGCGGATCGCGGCGAACAGAAGGTTGAAACGAAAAAGCAAAGGAGAGAGAGAAAAAGCGACGAGGGGTGAATGAAGAGCTACGATACATGGGGTGGACTGAGAGAGAGAGAGAGAGAAAGAAAAAGAGAGCCGCGGAGAACGAAAGAGAAGTTACGATCTAAGGGATGCAAAGCGAGAGAATGGAGAATACTGGGAGGAAAGGGAGATAGGACTCAGGAGAAAATAAATGAGAAGATACGACTCGGAGTAGACAAGAAGAAAGACTGAAAAAAAGTGGGAGAGAACAGCGGGAGTCGGCAAGACAACTACGCGACGACAGTAAGGCAGGTTTATGAGTGTCAAAAGGAGCGGTATGGGTAAAAGTAGGCATATTATGGTAAAGCGACGAGAGAGGGCTTGGAGCGCACAAGAGGGTACGGCTCGAAAAAATGCAAGGGAAAAGTGCTATTTTTTTCCACACATTTTCCTGTTCGAAAAATTGTCAGCCGCAAACGTTAACGGTACAATCGCGTTCCCAGCATCCGTGTTTTTTTAGACGCAAACTTTTTTTCTATCAATACACGCTTCTTACAGTTTTGTCCGTTAAACTTTCCGAAGGCTGAAGTAATTAGAAGTCAATTTCCAATTTCTTATTGCCGAAATTTTAAGAGCAAGGAGGGAGAGATTGCTCATTTTAACCGCTTTCAGTAAAATATGTAGACCGACCTCGCCAAGATGGATAGAGATAAATATATATGAGCTGGAGTAAGACGACCGTCGAAAAACGGGGCACAAGGAGAAACACCGGGAAAGGCTGGAGAGAGGAGGAGGGGGGGGAAGAGGAAGGAGTTAGAAACGGCTGACTGGGAAAACTATTACTCTCTCTCCCGATCCTGCCTCGTCGTCTTCGCCTCCCCCCCTCACCGCCGGTCGGACCGAGGGTTTGAGCCCCGAGTGATGTTAATTGCGCTGCTACCGCCAGCAGGCAATATGTATTCGAGGAACGCTCGGAACGTTCGACGAAGACAACTTGTAAACGCCACATATTTGCACCACCGCCTTCCTTCTCCTACCTGGGGAAAGTAATGCTTCCGCGATGAGCATCGCGGACCGAAGTGGATCAAACTTCCGCGACGAGCAATATCCTCGCTCGACGATGAATGCATCGCGGATGTCCAACGATGAGTTTCGAATGGGTGCACGGCGCCATTTGTATGGTAATTTTTTTCGCGACTATGCTCCGCCTAATTTTTGCGAAACGCTTGGCGAATATCGGCTCTGTGACGCGTGAGAAGTTGCAAACGACGAAAAATGACGCTATTGGCCCCGGCAATAGCTCGGAGGTGAAAATGTTGATTTTGTTGTTCGCCGTTGTGTATCGATATTTTCACGCCGATATTCCGCGGAACAAGTTTCGCGGCGTCATCTTATTTTCCGGAAACGCCTATCTGCAGTGGGAAAAAAATGATGCCCCGCGGGAATGACAAGAGGGTGGAGTTAGCTAGATCGGCGATATTAATAATAAAAGGAGATACGTGAAAAATAATGCGCTTCATACAAATTAAAACCGGTGTGAAATATTCCGTAATTTTTCGATCTTTAAACTGGTCGAGATATTTTGCCATTATTGCGAAATTTTAATTCCGACGAAATAATATTGTTATCTTTTTATTATATCTGAATGTTGAGTCCAATTGCGATAATACCAGGGACAGTTGTCCCTTTCCCGATTAAATGTTCTTTGGCTCGAATTTTGAGTCGATTTGTCCCTGCTAAAAATTGGTGCTACATATTTCCGGTCGTAAAAAAATCGATATCACAATTTGGCTAATGGAATCGCTAGTACGCCATTTATAGTGACAGATAAATATACCGGTTTAAATGACCGTAATGGAGAACGGCGATTTTAATACCAGTTGAATAATTTCCATTTTTGCGGCCAGGTGCGGGCATATGACATTCGCTGTAATGAATTGAGCACAAGAATTTAATGGTAATAGTTAATTCGAGTCGTCCTCGATTTAAGCGGTTTTGGACGATATTCTCGTTAACGTACCGCCAAGTTTTAAACGAGACGGAAGTAAAAATACATAGTTAAGTACATTCGATGTGTAGAAAGTGAAACTCACTGTCAAAAGAAATATTTCTGTAAAAATATTTTGTTTTTTGTAACAGTAACTGTAAAAGAAGATTTTTCAATGTACAGGATGACACGATGAATAGTAACATTTCCGCTGTAAACGGTTCTCGGTAAAGAATCGATTGCGACACAAGACGAGAATTAATGCCACGTAGGGTCAGTAGCATCGTATGCGACTCGATACAGGACGAGACAATTGCGCCCAATCTTTCCATTGGTTTCTAAATGAATGGTCGTGCCGGTGTGAAAGGCGCAGCCAACATGTCATTACACCGATAGGGCACCGCCAATGATGCTGAAGACCTTGAGCGGTTTATTACCGCACGACTCGCACGACTCGTAAAATAAAGATTTAAAGATTTTATTCCTTGCTTTGTGCTATCGATGATTAGCGGCATTTAATATATATGCAAATTTACTATTATTTATCGATATAAATCTTGACAATTTGAGGAATCTTGACAAATTTGCAAGTTATTCATCACTGCCAATTGGATAAAAAGTAGAATTTACAATATGTACATTTATAATTGTGTAGCGTAATACCAAAATAAAATAAAAATAAAAGAAAAGTAGATAATTACATTTAGCATTTCGTTCATGAAATGATTAGGTGGCGGAAAAGCTGGCGCAATGGCTCCGCTATTAAAATTACACGAATTTACGTGAATTACGTTTCGTCGATTTTGCCCGTTTTATTTAGCGACAGAGCCGCGCTTTATGACCACGGTAGAAAAATGATATTCGAGTTAATTTCGTTTAGCGTATTGCATGTATGTGCCGCCCGTACGCAATTCACATTTTTGTTTTAACGAAAAACACACACGCGCAGAAAGTCCATTTATTTCACGTCGAACGTTCTTTTCCTCGGTCCGACCGAAAAGCGTTCACGGAATTCGACTCGTTTGACAAACAAATGCGTTCGCATGGCAAATGTGCAATTACGACAAAAAAAAAGAAGGAGGAGGGAAAAATCACCCGAGCAACCTCGACTAATTGGATCCTGCGTGTCACGATATTACGTGCGAGGGAATTAATATAGCGGGCTATTGCTAAACTAATCCGTCACTATCACCTGAATAAAGTGGAACGCTGCCTACGCGTAGAAGGGGGGAAACGTCACTATTCCTTCAAGAATATTAATGCATCCGGCGCGTCCCACGAACGGTGACAAAGCTAATCGTCGCTCGGGTTCGCGCGCATTGTCGGGTTTCACGCATCTTCGCAGTGATTCCTTGGAAATAATCGCGCGGAAAACGCACGCGTAATTTTCTACCGGACTCTCATCCGCTTTTATTTTATTTTTTTTTTGGTTGCCGCCTCATTAATCCGTACGAAATAAAATACGTTAACAACGTGAGCGCATTTCGCGGCAAGAACGTTCAGCGAGTACTCGAAACGCTCTCGATCGCGTTCGTGTCCCTCCCTTCCAGAAATAATATCATTAATCAATCGAGCATTTTCCACGAACGGCACGTCAACGAGAAATGCGCTCGAAATATCGGCTATATGGGGGCGAAGCAATTATCGGGCCGGTTCGCGATGTTAATCGAAACCTTGCGAGAGCGGAATCAACCGGTGCGACTCCGCGCCTTTATCACGGAGCAATCGTCGTCACGTGACACGTCGGTAACGCCGTGTGTTCCTGGACTTTCCTGGACAGCCCTGCGCTTTTCTGAAAGAAGGAAAGGGACTCGCCGGGGACGCGTTTTCCCTTTGTAGATTACCCGTCGTATCATAGCGGGGGACACGTAGGAAATAAGATGTCGAGTGGTGCCGCGTGACGTCACACTCGGGCTCTTTCAGTTTTTGCCACCCCTGATTCTCTCTCTCTCTCTCTCTCTCTCTCTCTCGTCTCGGTCCAACCTTTCGTCTTAATCAGCGTTTTCCGGGCCTTTTTAGTTAGCGACCGCTTTTAAATATACAAGAAAGCTTGATAATTATTTACTTGAGTATCACGATAATAACGTGTACGTTGCATATAATTTACTCTTGCTGTAGAATTAAATATCATATTATCAGTTATTATATCGGAAATGTATGCTGTACAAATATTTTTTGGCCAGCGTTCTTTATACGATTTCTGCGAAGCGTCTGTTTAAGGCAATTCAATCAATCGCGTTAGATGAGACGAAGATAGTAACACAACGTGCCAGTTAATGTAAATCTTCGTTTTTCTTCTCTTAGATCATCATAGTTATGCGATAAAAGAGGAGAAAAAAGGAAAAATAGAATATGAATAAAATTAAAACGCGAGGTGCAATGAGAACGGCTACTCGTGAGAGAATCGATGCAACACCAAGTGTATGCTGACTGCGAAAAGAGAAGAGACCAAGTGAGGGAGGCAGGAGACCAGAAAAGAGGCGAGAGAGAAAGGAAGAGGATGAGTGAGGTAAAGAGTCGGCCTCAACACGGTCGTCGGACGATAACGGCTCGTTGATAAGAGCCTATCCTCTCTTTCTTCGACACTTTAATATCTTTCCTATGCGCCTGGCTTTTTAATTATCTCTTCAGCGTTAATGGGCAACCACCGCGGCTCTAGTGTTCAGCAGGAAAATGCAAAGAGGACAGAGAAGGTGAAGCAAAGAGGTAAGCAGACGGTAAAGAAATCCTTTTGGGATCCGAAACGTATGGGAAAAAATCAGATCCGCAGATACGCGTGACATTTCCTGGGATCGCCCTGCATGGTGCTTGTATTCATTTAAAGGAGAGATCATTTTGCTGCTGGTCTCGAATCGGACATTCGTGCCTGAATTTTAATTTGGACAATCAGCTTGAGAGTTAAAGATAACATTGCGGAAAGGAAAGAATTTCGAAATCAAAAGGAAATTTCTTTCCAAACTATAAAAAGACGAAATGAAAATCGCGAAATTGTCTGAAAATTGGACAAAAGCTTGCATTTTATATTTCAGACTTTTATCTCCATTTACATGAAATTACATGAAATTTTTCTAGCGCTTAGTCCAGTCAATGCAGATATCTTTTCTATCTTGAAGAAAGTGATACTTTCGACATTCCGTCAACGAGTTACGCAGGTTCGCGATAATTTACGCGGCCCTCCTCGCCGTTAATTTTTCACCCGTGGAAATTTCGTTCAAACGCCGCTTAATTTTCGTGTCGCGCGCGGCTGAACGTGCCGTCGCATCGAGTTTACGCTAAGAGGGTCCGCGCGTATGCCGGAAAGACGAGAAGACCGGAGCGACGACGAACCCGTTGGTTCGCGGGGCTTAAAAGGTGTCAGGGTGACTTCCCGCCCGAGCACCGGGCTTTTCGAACCATTACTTTTTATTGGATCGCCAAGATCGATCCCTCTACCTCGCCGCCGTCGAACCTCTGCCTTTTCTCGCTCGCACTTTCCCCCGACGGTTTCCGACCGTTTCCACCTTTTCGCGTTGCTAAATCGCGGAAAAGTCTCGTTGAAAAGACGCCTCAGCCGCTTACCGGTGACGCGTGCACGGGAGGAAAGGGAAGACGCGAGAGAATCCAGAAAAAGATGATCAAGATGACTGTCAAAGGCAGACGGGAAAACGCAGACGTCGCCGAGGCATACAAAGAGAAGATAATGCGGTATCAAACGTTCGCGGAATCACAATGAGGCGTCGGAAGCCAGCGGACTGACTGCCGCTTCGCTCCGCCGGTGAAATCTACCGCGAGGATAAATGTTTTTGTCCGTTCGGCGACGCCTTTCGCCGGAGGCGCCAAGCAGGAAACCGCGTATCACGACTCCGAATGATAACTTAAGCTGGCATACAAGCTGCATCAAGAATCGCGTCAAATCTAACAGAAAGCATGAAGGAGCAAAATTACAAAAATAGATCAAACATATTTTCTTATTTTATTGAATTTTAAAATATCCCGAGAGTACGTTAATAGAAGAGCTTTATAGGTGTATATTTCCCGATTTTTTTCTTCGATGCAAGCAAAATTTCCTCCATTTTCCAGCAATTTGACGTAACTGGGCGAATCGTAATTCTTGACGAAGTCGAAAATCGATCGACTTCCGCACTCACGGGAAGACACGTTGTTTCCACGCGCGCATTTTAAGCAGATAGAAAACCGGATTAAGCGATCAACAGCGTCGATCGGGCTGTCAATTTTTCGAACGTTTCCGTCGGACTATCCCCGCGGAATTTCCGTGTGACGCACGAAAGCGCCGCGCCGCGCCGCGCCGAACCGCGAGCGGAATATTACACGATAACGATGGGACACGTGCGCCGACTGGTATGATCCGTCAATCAATCGTCCGGGGAATCGTCAGCGTGCAAAAAAGAAGAGCGAAAAGTGCATGTGACGCGACAGCCATGTTGCGATTTTTCCGCGCGCGGCGCGGCGCGGCGCAGAGCGGTGCGGTGCGGAGCGGCGCGACGACGGGGTGTGCATTATTTCCAGCATCGGTTTTGTGCTTTCCGGCCGTTGACCCACTCCACCGTCAATCCACACACGTACACGTATACATACACGCGCGTACTCCTCTTCACCCTGTAGATCGCCCAGCAGCCCTTCTCCCTCCCGTCGAACGGTATCCGCAGACGAGCATTTTTCGAATATTCGATGCCCCCCTCTCTCTCTCTCTCTCTCTCCTCCCTCTTCCTCGCTTCCTCCCTTTTGCGTTCTCTTTCTCTTTGGTTTCGCCATGACGGAATCGATAGGCTTTCGATATAACTTCCTCGATGTAACTCGCCTCTTTACTCGAACGGATCAATTTTCCGCGAAAAAACGCCGAGTCTCTCGCGAATTCGAGACGCGCGATTCGAGTTAAGTCACGTGGGCACGGCGCGAGAGATACGCTTGATCCCTAATCGTGTTACTTAATCCTCTCGCTGCTGCGCGACGCTAACTCCTAGATACCCAAATATCGTCAATGAAACTGTCGAGACCCCGTATTCTCACCTCTGATACATTTATTTCACGAGTGCTCGTGGAGTAAATGAGCAGGATTGGAGCTACTTGTCTTCACGCGCGAAGATTCCGCGAAACGTCGTTTTGCAAACAGTTATGTGCATTGTTTGCTAGTCTTCTAAAAAAAATGTAAACGCACATTCTCGAGAGTACTCGTGCTACGAACGGAATATTGCATTAAATACACAGTGAACAGCTGTATTATTAACTGCGCGATACTTTTTAGAGAGAAAATTGGTAATTAAAATAGATAAGGTGAATTAAATAAGCTTTTAGAAGATTGATTTTTACTTCGACTAAAAGTATCATGAATATCTGCTACTTTAGTTTCAAAGTCGAATTTCGCAACGATTTATTTAAAAACAAATTTAAAAAATTATTACAGAAAATATTGGAAAACCATGCACGATTTTTTTCCAATGTTCAGTGATTTTAAAAATCAAAAGTTTCGATTTCGTTACTGTTCGGATGTTTGTAAGATTTTTCGATATCGGGGGAGACGTCGCGGCAGGTGAAGGTGTCGGGACGGATCGGGCAGGACAATTAACTCGATTATCTTTCATGGTCGCGGTAAAGGCCATCGTCAAGAGAGGGACGAGCGCGCTTTTGTTCCGCGATAATTGTCCTCGTGGTATAGCGTGGACGGCAACCTTCGCGTGACAGAAAGTCTCGTTAACATTGCCCATGGAGAAAGGAATTACGGGATATCCCCTTGAACGTATACACACACAATTTTATCTACTAAGCGAGAGACTGTCGGCTGCAAGCTGTGCAAGCTTTTGCGCGAGCACTCCCCAATGTATTCCTCTCGATAAAGAAAGAAATATGTATCCGGATTCGTTATTGTAATTAACTACGGATATATCACGGATATGTGTAACAAATAACGAGGCAATAGTAACAATATCTTCAATTAAGTTTTTTAAGATACTTTTTTCCACTCTTTAAATTGTTGCGCAAGAATATTGCGTGAACGATTATATTCACTCGGCGTATCGTCTATCGACAGCTCTGCGACCAATCGAGGAATGCTTAAAAAAAAAAAAAAAAAAAAAAATCGCGCGAGGGAAGGATGGCGCGAATGAACGCGAGAAAGGATAATACCCTGTCCATTAGCGTGCTGACGAATATTTAAAGCGACGAGGATTTTCGCCGCTCAAATGAAGATCGGGGCGAATGGACGCTGTCTCGCCACGTTCTTCGCGCCTTCGTAGTTTCTTACTGCAAACGAGCTGTGTAACGACCGCGCAAGCTTACGATAATATTTACATTATATTGCGATACGCGCGCGATAGGGATGGCTATGATAAATTTCCCGCGTACAAACTAATTTCGCTGCCGAGATTTCCATACGCCTGTACATTATCGCTCAGTTATCCCGGAGGCAAAGGATCCAATAGCGGTGAGCTAATCTTAAAGAACATCGCGCCACTGATAACAATCGTAGCCGTTGGAGCAGAGAAAATTGCGAGAATCATATTTTCGTGAAAGATTCAATTCTTGAAAATTGTAGAATAAAAAGACCGATTATTTTATATTTCTAAATTCTTTACATGTGGAATAATTTTATATGATTTGATTTGTAAGAAATGAAGAGAAATTATTATCTCGAGAATTTGTAAAGAATTAAAGTCAAAATTATTTTGAGCTATACAGAATTAATGGTTCTAAATTTCGGAAAAATTTGTAAATTTGAAAAAATCTGTTATTCAAACAATATTATATATTTTCGTAAGACTATTAGCGATCTATACACATTGTTTCATCATTAAGAAAATAAACATTGTGAAGCAATGTTAATAAATCGCGAACTCTCCCTGCGTTCTCATTCGTCACCCCCGCGAAAATTGTACGCAAAGCGAAAAACTTTCCGTCAACTCGATCCGCCTTAAGAAAACGTCTCTTTCCCAGTTAGCGCCGACCGAGGTCGAGATTTCTCGTTAGAGGTTAATTCGCGCAATTGAGGCAGTTGCCATCTTAAAACGACTCTCTCGCCGATTCCCGCTTTCTCTTGTCTCGCTCTCTTCATCGTTCTTTCTTTTGCGCGGGCCCGGAAACGGTTTCCCATTTCGGTTCCACCGTGCGGGTTTGCCGTCGCGTAATTTGACCAACGAGAGGTAAACGAACCGAGCGCCAGGAAAAAGAGAAGGGAAATCAGAGAGGAGCTAGCAGATCTATTTATCCGGACGTACCTTTTTTAAATTTTCATGTAGGTTTCATTACGCCCTTACAGTATTTGAAAAGTGATTCGAGAGGTGATCTAATTTTTAGGTTTTAATAATATTTAACAGTTCGTCAATCTCGATCACATTCAATTGTTTCATTAAGGACTCTGTTCCACCGATTATTATTCTTCTCTTATTAAAAGTTCTAATTTCTTCGCTGGAACTGGATGGACTTATCAGTCCGATTTATCGTAAATAAAAATTGATGGTCAAGAAAGTCGACAGAGCGAATGGAGAACAAGCTTTGTACATTCGCCTGCTGAGAATGATATCGATTGAACTTTTAATTTCTCCATGGAGTCGCCTTGAGGACGACAAATTCGATTCGAAACGGGCGTCGTCGTATCAATTACCTCGAATGACATTTCTAAACATTTTTCCGTCCGTGCTCGGCTGTCGTGCTTCTATTAACAAATTAAGCGCAACTTGCAGTTCCACTTAGCGTCCGAGTGGAAACGCTGTACTCGATTAAATTTAAGATTCAGTTCCATTTAAGTATTACGCTCGGAAGTGGCGGGAATGGATCCTTGCACGGCTCTCCAGCATTTAATGCAGTTTTCACAATTCAATTTCGCTGTGAGGATTCTTACGTTCCGACATATTAGCGTTTCTTACATCACGGAGAAGTGACTTACTAAAGATCGCGTCAATTAATTGTGCAATTAAATGTATTTACGTAAACGAAATGTGGTGTCAAACATGTTGCATTTATATAAATATTTTACACATTGACTTCCGTTTGCGACGCATGCAATTTTATGTGTCTGGCAATCCTAAAAACTTTTTGTTGATTAAAATAAGTAATGCGCACGTTATGTGTATGAATTAGGAGCACTCCCTGTAATTTAGATATCAATATATTTCAAAATAATTTCTATTTTGTATTATAATGAAATATATATAATTTATTCACAGTCTATTTCATATACCATCACTCTCCAAACACCATATAAATGCAACTTCCGGTCTGTCCACAGTTTTGTTTTTACTATAGATAACTAGTTTTCATTCGTGGAAAAAGCAGGCTATCGTCGTATATCGTTTGCGACTTATCTCTGACAGCTTGCAAGTTTCGTTACGTAGCGCTATAGGAATTGCGGGCGAAGTAAGTGCGCGTGTGCGTCATGGAATTTAATATGATAGAGTACTCAAAACAATATATCGCCACGACCGGCGAAAATAAGCCTGTGATGCAATGCTGTGGCGAAGAATAAATAACGGAAGTGTCGCTAATTTATGTTTACAAATATCGCACAGCAACGTCAAATTATTGGGAAATCTAGAAGCAATTTTTTTTCTGTTCCACGATTGAATAGCTGTGACGTTAGTGGGACATGATTTAATCTCCTTTTAACGAATTTCTAATCAGTTCATACGAATGAACGGAAAATGTTGGAGAAACGTTAGAAACTTCAAATGACATTATTCGTGTGATTATCTACTGATTAATTGAAATAATAAACTGACGAAAATAATTTAACGATAAAACTGATATTGTAAAATGTATGTTACATTAGCAGCCCGGTTTTTACTTGTCCTGTAAAAATAAATAAACGACGGCCGCATTAGACCGATAAAAATTTCAAAACCTCCTTAATGCCTCGAGCCTTGAGATTATGTTTGCGCAGCTTATCACTTCGCCTACGTTCCCATTCTATTCCTATCGCGCTTTTCGTAAAATAAAATGATGCCGTGCCTTGGGCATTTAAAAGAATCTCATCATGTAACAAATAATATTTGTTCTGTTCTGTTAATAAAGTTAATTCCTCGAAAAATTAAAACTTTGTTAATGACTTTGATCGAGAAGTATTTAAATTGAGTCTGCTCAAACGAGTTTCCCAATCAATCCAATGCGAAGTTATAAAAAGGCATTAATTAGAACTTACCGATTATCTCAATATCGCGTAATGCAAATTGGATTGACGCTGTAATCAATTCTCAATTTATTCGTCGAATAATTAAACATTTGGAACACTCGGAATTTTAATCCAATTCGAAATATTCCGCTTTTTTTTTTATATTTTCGCAACGGCGAACGTACATTCCGTAATCTAGCGCGCGTATATCCGCGTGTTCGAAATAAAGAACTAAAAACTTTACACCAACCGACTTTGACAAATGCTGTAAATAACACAGTCTATCAGTCGCGAATTTGACGCCGTCCATCGATTCGCGCGTCAGAATCTATTTGCTTAATACTGCCAACGCGAACGTACCTCGCCGACGGATTTCGCGATAAAAACCGACGACGATTCCGAACGCGTGTGTATACGTACTACGAGACCGCTCTTACAAAATAGACAGAATGTTTTGCAACAACGCGTGGTCGCGCAGCCTCGATCGCTCGGACTATACTGAAAGATAATTGTCCGCTATCAGCTGACCCTTGTCGTCCGCAGCCTGTCGTCCCGCCAACGCCTCCCTCTCATCGATGCAACGATGCATTCTCCTACGTTGTACACGTATACACATACACAGATAGGCCCACACTCGCCGCTACACTGGACATACAAAAGGTACTTCGTCGGTTATCGTTTACACGATAATCTCAACGCGTGGAACTGGACAGATACGTGGCGTTACACGTGGCATTAATAACGTTCGTCGTTATAGCCAATAATGTACATGACGTGCCGAGTGCATCGTCGATGCAGTCAAGTGCGCCAATTCAACGTTTTCGCGAATCATTAACGTGGTGCGTTATTGCTATGGTGAAACAGAACACGCTGCGGACGCGATCACGATTTCGGCCACAAGTCCGAATTCTTATTAAATAAGTTTTGGAGATAAAAAAAATTTGCAGAAGTTTTCAAGTGCATCAGTTCTACGACCCCGGCTTGTCGGAGATACATCTCGCGTTCATTCTCTCTCGTCGGAGAAAGTCATTAGAAATTGGATTAAGATAATTAGTCGTACACGACCAACACTCTCAATCTCATTAATGCATCGCGTTCTCAGAAGCCATTAAAACGGCACATCAATATAGCGACAATTAAACGCGACCACATCCACCACAATCGCGGTGCAGAGAAATGGTTAATTATCATATCAATTATCGAAAGAGCCATCAATGGGAAGAGGAGTGGGCAATGGCTCGTTAATGCCAGTACTGTCAATGCAACATGCTACAATGTCCAATAAAACTGTGCTCGATAATAACAATAGTGCGAACATGTGCGTATTTATGGTTTCGCGAAAACATATTGTAGCATTTTCACGATACCTAAATCTGTATATTCGCGGCTTGACCGAGATATGAGTCGAGTAGATAAAAATCATCTGTTTCGTCCGTTCATCCGTAAATAAATAACTACCTAATTCGCGTCATGACCGAAAATCCAGCGAAAATGAGTAATATCCAAATGAGTCATTATCTGTTTCGATCGACACAATTACCTTATGTTATACTGCGAGAATTTATTTATTTTAAAAATGAACAAGAGAGAATTATGCCAATACATTAATTAATAAAATTGCGTTAATGTTTCAAAATTAATGGTTTCACTTGTGTGTGCGCGCGCGCGCGCGCGCGCGTGTGTGTGTGTGTGTGTGTGTGAGTGAATGTTGTGTGTAAAATAATGTATTGCAATCATAAAAAAACCTTATTAATTTATGTCTGAAATTAAATACGTATAATCAAATTATACGTATTTAATACAAAATATATGAAAATGTGAAATTTGTTTCTCTTTTGTTAATGTCAAACAATTTCCCTGTTAGGCAGGCACTTTTAAGCTTGAGTCTATTGTTCACGGTTTTCTGCTACGTTTTCTGTTCGTTCGACAAGGATGAGACTATCTTGTACGTGTCAAATTTTTATTTGTTCTTAAGAACGGTATCGCAGCTTCTCTCGGGAAGTACGGTATCGTGAATTTTGTCGGTGCCGACGGCGGAAATGTTACCTCCAACCCTTGCAACGCTATATCTATCTACTCCACTAGCCACCCTCGTCGACTTTCCGCTCGCAAGAACACACCATTCTCCGCGATCTGCTGAAGTATCGTAAATTCGATCCGAGGTAAACGATGCCAATGGGAGCAGTCGATATTGTGTCGCGCGCGTTATGCAGATACCTCGATATGCAGATACTCGGACGAGACGAGAGAAAGAGAACTGAATTCCGTTTCTTGCTGTGCCAGGGTGCATCGTGTCGCTGCTAATTGGCCCGGAGGAAAACGGTGAGAAGACAGGCTATGAACAGTTTTCGCTATCGGTCGACGGCTCGATTAAAGCTTTTTCTTCGCGCGAGGTCGTTATCGAACTCAATACCGTCTGCGAGAGCGAATAAATGCCATTGTGTGACATAATGCAACTTATAAAGAGATCATTATACAGATTCGACATTTCCATATCACATTTTTGAGACAAATAAAAAAAAAATGAAAAATAAAAACTGCCATGCTTGAACTCTCTACTTTCTTTTCACATTGCAACTTGTACTTTCTTCGAGTAATAGATGCGTGAAATTTTAAATAATCGTTAAATTATCAAGAAAATGAAGAATCTCGAGAAGGCAGACTGATTTCGCGAAGAAATGAAGACCATCTTTGCCGGTCGCTTAAGAGTGAGGGTGGCGTATCCTTCGATGCGCGATTAGGAGAACGGGGAAAGAAGGAAGAAGGGAAGAAGGGGCGGTATTGTCTCGGCGATTATTTATGGCGAATTTTAAGCCCCTAAGTGTGGTCGCTGTAATAATTAACAAAAGGCATTATGCCGCGCGGAGAATGAGCCGCCCGTCCGCCCTCTCATTCGCTCGCTTGCCCCCTCGCGTTTAAGGGTGCGAAGGTGCGCGCTCGGCTCGTCCGTTCGCCAGGAGAGATAACACCTGGGACCAGCGGCGCTCGATTGCCCGGGGCTCATTTACTAATGAGCACGGCCCTATAACGTCCGCGAGAGTAATGTGACTTCTTTTCCAACGACCGCAGCCGGGCGTACAACGATGCGCGCGATTTACAGATGCGATTCGTCCCTTAGAAAAACTGATCGTAACGCGAGAGTTGGCGAACCGAATGAGCAACGTCACTTGTTTCACGATACTTCCCTGTGTGATTCATTAAATTTGATTAAATCCTTTAAAGATATTCTATTAAATATAATTTAAAGTTATGTAAAACATGAAAGTTTATACTTTTGCGGTGTTATATAAAAATGTACATGTTATTGCAGCGTAATAAAATTGCTTGAAAAAATTATAGTTTAAAGGTAGGAAAAATACGGAAAAATACTTCCTAAATGCCCGCTTTTAACTACAACAGCTCTACGATAATTCGTGTCTTTGTTACTACGTTATATATAATTACTAATTAATAACAAAAATGAAAGTTTAATTAGATCATTAGTGGATATTGAAATTACGATGCGATAAGCAAAATTGTGAAATGTTGAGCCGAGCTATTAAATTTAAATTGAACAGACAACACAAAGGATCGGAGCGTCAAAAATAATTAGATGAAAATCAAGTAGAAATTCGTATGATTCATTAATGTGCGGATATTCGAGTATTCGTATAACGGCTGTATCTCAACCGGAACATCCCCCGGATCGCCCCATTGCCACCCCGTTCCGAGCTTGCTCCCTCATCGTTGTTCGATTCGTCACGAGAGAGGAACGTAAGCCGGATGAGTCAGGGGTGTATGCCACACAAGGTATTCAGTCTGTCTCTTTCTGTTTCTGTCCCCGTTTTATCTTCTTTTTTTTCCCTATAATCTTTCTCGACGTCGAGCAGACATGCACGGCGCTCGTAAAGTTCCGAGGGAGCACTCGACGACAAAAGGGCGAGCCCGGGTGTTTCGGAAGACGGACGTGTGTGGGAATTAAGAGCGTGCGGCGAATGACGGCTGGAAATGTGATACGTGATAACCGCAGATGAATTTGTGCCACTGTTCAATTGCCGAGGGTGATAAATATATAGTTTGCACGAACGATTAAACGGCGGTAGAAATGTTTTTTTCTTTGGCTGGTAAACGCGTGCTCTAATTTATATAATTTATGTATTACAAATTAATAATGTAACATTGTGAAACGTTGTGCAAAAAGAGATATCGAAGTGTCGATCAATCGCTGAATGACACGTCAACTATAATTCCATGTTTGTGGCGCGCGTTTCCTGTCATCTTTATGTCAATTCAAATTTAGCTTATCTGAACTTAAAGTTGCCGTTCAATGAAAGTTATATCAAGAATTTTCCCCAAAGAGAGGAGTGGAATTTCAAGAGCGTAAATTAGGAAAGCCTTATCCCGCAATTAGAGCGTAACATTTCGCTTGTAGTGCCTTAAACCGTGTGCAAGTTCTTCGATCGAGATAATAACCGCACATTATGTCGTGCGCCTTCCAATTAATATCACTTTACGTTAGCTTAGCGCCGGGTAAATAATCTCGATCTAGCAACCGCTTAATTACCGTCGGGGCTATACTCTAAGACAGTTCAGAAACGATGACGCTTTCATAACAAAAGCAAGATTTATTCCCGACGAAAAGTTTTTAATAAACGAACGTCTCATTGTTCAATTGATTGCGACGATTACGTTTCTCGTTGATACTATAGAGAAAAATATAGTTACTTTTGGCCTCAACCACAATTTAATAATATTTCTAACGATAATTATGGTTAACATAATAATGCATGCAATTTCTAACAATAAATATAATTAACTTAACTATCTAGTTAAGTAAATTATATTTAGTGTTAAATAGAAATATTATAAAATTATGGTTGAGGTCAAAAGTAACAATATTTTTCTCTGAGTGTAATAAAAATATTCGAGGCACGATTAGCCGGATGAAGGTTAGAGATACGCTTCCGTCTTACGCGATTATGCAATTTGCATCTTCCTCCTTCTCTTCCTCTTCTTCCTCTCCCACCATTTGTATCCGCGGCGAAAGGGGTTGACGTAGATATAGGGACTTAATGGTTGAAATTTAGAGCGGTTTAAGTGGCATATGGTGGCATTTTAATTGACAGTCTGGTTAGGTCATCGCGGCCTGAATCGTCGTAACACATGGACGACCAGACGAGCGAGGAGAGATAGGGAAGGAGAGGCTAAGCACCACGTGGGGAACACTTCATGAGAACCGGAGCGCGCCAGGGCCGTGCAGACCGCTCGATAAAAAACGCCCCTGTCACCATGCTCTCTTTAGAGGCACTCCAAGTCCGTCCGGCCGATCCGGTATTCTCGGTCAAATTGCGCTGTGTGTTGAATCACCAAGTTCTTCGTGCGCGCGGAGTTCACGACTTCGCGTTTAATTTAATTGCGCGATAATTTTCGGAAGAGAGATACAGTTATTGCGTAACGGCAAACTTATTTAAAACTACAGCGTCGGAGCTCTCGGTGCTCGCGCATAATTACCCGGCAAATTGTATTGTTGTATCTCCGTCGTCGTTTTGCGGTCAGTTACTTCTCCGCAGCACCGCCGCGGAGTTAATTAGTCGCTCTCGACGTAAAATACGAATTGTCGAAGGCAGGTATAGCTTATCATCCACGAGCCTCGAGCTTTATCGTCGTTTCCCGGTTCTCATTCTTCGCGCGTGAGCAAGGCGTAATATCACACTCACCGGCTGGCATATCCGCAACACGCCCAGGAATTTCGGAAGATAGCCGTGCGATCCGTTTCAGAGAGACGGGTAGTCGTGTGCGCGGACGATTACGAGCTGCTCGGTCGTCGAGAGCGCTTATCTTGTCGCGCACTTGTATCAGTTTATATCGGCGGAGCGGTCCCTGCTACACGATGAGAGAAACGAACGGACGCGCGGACTGAGTGCAACTGAATGGAGCGGCGGCTCGCTTTTCGCGACCCTCGCGGAGCGTCGAAGGCGTCCGAGCGCCGTCGGCGACGACCGAGCTCGAAAGACGGATGAAGCGCAGAAATCGGAGCGCTATGTGTGCTGTTGCAGCGCATCAATAAATAACGCTTTTCTCGCCGAGGGAAAAGTTTCTACATTTGATTGTATGCCACTCGGACATGGCCGCACGAAGACAAAGCGTTCATAAGCGATGATTAAAACTCTCCTTCGTGGATTTTCATTTTAATTTCAGACGAATTTTCTGACGAGCACGTTTGAAACTGAAAATTTCGAGGTTTAAAGTTATCTACGGAACTCTAATTTTTAATCGGATTGTACTTTATTTAATTTATAAGTATTTATAAGTAGAATTTATGAACGAGATGAAAAAAATATATATTGAATTGTGTAAATGTTAATTATCTGAATTGTGTATATGTTAATGATATTACATAAACGTTAAATTGTGGCGCACTACAAAACTTTAAATCTGTATCAATGTTTCGAGCTGTTATTGAAATAAACATAAATAATTAGGTAGTTAAACATAGAGATTTTTTTCTCAGGTACGATATCATCATTACATTGCATGCCGTGCAACTAGCAATTACTTGTTTGATGTACGATCATGGGAGTAAAATAAATTTGGGTCCAGCCCCCCGCTTTGTTCGGACGCTCGAAACTTATTTACGAAACTATCGCAGCTGCACATGAATCGATTTTCAGTCGTATTATTATTTCTTGCACGCATCAGAACTCGCTTCCGACATGCGAAAGCCCCTGGTTCTTAATTTGGAGAAAAAAAATACTTTAGCTTTTTTAACTGCATTTTCATGCATATTGTATTAACTGAAAGTATCTTGATAAAAATAGATTTTATCCATTCGCATTTATAAATAGATTTATAAATTTCGAAGAAAAATTATTTACACGGTTTTACAATAAAATTTATAGTATAATCAAGAATATGCAATTAATGAATTATTAATAACTGCTATTGTTGCATTCAACTGCATTCAATGCTGTTGTTAATTTGAACCGTCTATTTCGCGTGCCGCTGATAATCCTGCAGAGATCTACACGAGATTGTCTTTGAAATCCTATCGTGCAGCTTTGCGAACGGCGGAAGCTCATCTCATAAAACGTCGCTTTGATCACGACGCGTGCTGAAGATGACCTTTGTGGCGGCAGGAATCTCTTTCTCGAAATTCCAGTCGATGAACTTAATTATTAGCGTGAGTCAGTCGAGTGCGTGGGACGCCTCCCATCTCGTTTCGCTGCACGGGACTCCCGGTGCTTCACCGTCGATTCGTAAATGTTTGTACGCGTCTCGTACTTCGCGGGGTCAAACGGGGTCGAGCGAGCAAAGCTCGTAGCAAACCCATTAGTCAGCGGAGAGGAGCTGATTCGTCGCCCCATCGCGCTCTCTCTCTCTCTCTCTCTCTGACAAACTCGACCCGAAACAGACCGGTCTGGCCTCTATTCCGCGGTGAAAAATTGTTTTTCCGTCGTATTCACGTAATAAATGTCACGATACATCTGCTCGGCATCTTTATTTTAATTTCTCGAGACACGTGGGATCCATTTCAAGGCGTGGAACCAGAAATTCACGATGAGAAAAAATTCATGTATGTAAATGATTTGTAGAATTAATAATATAAGTCAATATACAAAAGAGCGACTTCTTGTGAAACAAAAAAAAAACGAAAGCGGAAAGAGAGAGAGAGAGAGAGACAGAGAAAATAATTTCTGAAAACAAAAACTTTTTTTGCGAACAATGTTTCTGGTTCTTTTAACCGTTTGGAATGAATTTTTAGTGTATGTGCAATCAGTCGTAGCCATTTTTTTTCGTTGTTTGTACATGATTCCATGGTTGTTGATGGTAGAAATGCTCTCTCGTTCGCGTTGTTATTTATCTGTCAAAACGAATAACATATGCGTTTCGAATACGAAAAGTAACCATAACTGATTGGTGAAAAAATTTTTGTTTCATATTATTTTCGAGGAGCAAACTTGGTGACAAACTGGCTCTGTTTTTTCTGCCCTAAATTCCGAATCTGAAATTCTTTTAGTTTATTTTTACACCATAATACTATTCTTAGAATTAACGACAGATCATGTTATATTTTCTTATGAATATTAGCTGGCTGTAAAATAGTTTTGAAAATTAGAGAACCTATAATTAATTTTTCACACAGTTACAAGATTACGATATACTTATTAATTTTATTTGAACAGACATGGGATGTCCAATTTCAAGGATTTCAGGTATTGTTGGTAGTCAACGTGAATGTTTAGATTACATAAAGATATCGGAAAAAGAGAAAAATATTCCGAAACAGCGGAGAAAGCAATGGGTCAGGATTGTGCCCTTGCGGCGCATATGGAACTTAGACCTACGAATATTTATTCATTTCTCTTTCTTCCTCTCTCAGATGTAAAGATAGAGGGAGAAGAGAGGGAAGGTAGAAGAGCAAGAGAGACCTAGGGCGCAAAGCTCGGACCATGTCGTTCTTTTGTAAGAGCAGGCCTTTTGTCGTTGCGACAAAGCCTGAAGAATATCCATCCTTCAAATGTGGAACAGCTGCCATCGAATGGGCCGGCTACCTTTTTTAGAGTCCCGTGCACACACGCGCGCACGAATACGCATGTACCGAGGCGAGAGCGAGAGACGGATAAGGGATGGTACCGAAGCGGGAGAGAGATAAAGCAGGGCGTTGTTTTTAAGTAGGCAGCTTTCGACTAGGCTCGCGTCTTGAAATGGTTCTACGTGCAATTCCATGCTCTCCCGTACCTCGTACGTTTTCTCTCTCGTTTCCGTCGTTCCAGATAAGTTCGGTAACGAGTTCATCGTGTCGAAACTTTGTAGTGGCGATTCCGTAGCGCGTCGTGGACCGACACATCAGGAAATCCATTGATTCGTACGTATCTCGTGTCAACGCAATATCACGTGCGAACGGACAAACGTATTTGAGACGTGGAAATAATAAAACGGCTTTAAGGAAATTTAACGTTGAAAGGACCCACGCATTTTCGATAGGGTTTTAGGGGGAGCCGGCGATTTTTTATGTACCCTCTATAAATGCAAGCGCTGCGTTTCATCTCCGTGAGCCCAACTGCAAACGGAATATTCAATAAGCTAATCGCGATGCAGTGGCAGACACGATTATAATTCCCACACAAGGCCACGCGTGCCTTTATTATTCATTTATTGGGACACCGAAAGGACAGATATCAGTCCGTATTTACGATGCGATCGATACACGTGCAATTGAAAATCTTTACGCAATACTGTGATTTCCTTTGACAAAATTTCTTTTCTTTTCTTACTTGTTACTCAAGATATTTGCGCATTTCTGTGCGTAAAATGTTGTGGCAATTACGGTATTTTTATTGAAGAGTCGACAGATTCGAAAATTAGTAAACGTGACGATACGTAAGCAAGTTAGATCGCGATGCGATCGATCGGTGATATCGTACCGTAGAATAACAGCATTCAGATAATGCACTGATTGTAGTCGAACAGTGCATTGTTGAAATAGCATTTGGTGGCTCGATTTCGGGTCCGACCTTACCTCAGTTCGAAACAAAGTTACTTGAGTGTGAAAAGAGCTGACCTGGCAAATCCTATTATGTATGCATGAATCCAAGTCTAAAAGCGTCTAACTCGCTTTTAGATAACTCCATGTGCCAATTATGAATTATCTGTTTTGACAGTAAGAATTAGCACATGCAACCGAATAAGAATTATATCCGATGGAAATAGACGTTTTTCGAAGGAAGCGCATTATCACTCGGTAATGATTCCGGTTTCTTTCTTCGCGTCAAACTATATGACGATCTTTTTTCGTCGTTCTTCCCGAGAATTAAATTTCTCGGAGCTCTATATACGGCTGATATGAATTCATCTCGTTCGCGTACTTATTCTCAAAATAGAAACTTGATGTATGCGAGATTTTGCTTTCTGGTCCTCACGGTATATCTACTAATTCGTACCTGAAATTATTAGGACGATTCCAGGATTTCGGGCATCGCTCGCAGCGCGAACAACAACGTGCTCCTAGCAAAATACGAGCCACCGCGCGGAAATAAGAGCATTCGAGTAATGCCACGATGCAACGGCCGGTGCATCGTTGAAATAGCGATTAATTCCCCCTCCTGGTTTCGGCGAGCAAGCAGCACGCGGTTCCAGTTCGCAACAAAGTTCTCGGCCAAAGAGAAGGCGCTCTCTCTCTCTCTCTTTCTCTCTCTCTCTCTCTCTCTTCAGGGGGTATGAGCGTCGGAATGCGCCGGCAAGTTCCGAAACCCTGGGATGAAAATGCCTCTCCGCCGGATTAGCCCCCGCTGGCTAGTCGACTGTAGTCCCCATACCTAATGTAGAGTATGCTCGTTGCCGGTTGGCTTCCGGTCCAGGGCCGGTCGGATCAAAAGGTGGGCTCACGGACCCCGAAAGTAGAATAAAATTTCATGATTTTTTTTCTTCTTCATATAAATTATTTTAAGATAAGGAAATTAATGTTACAAAATATTATTGTAATAAAAAACTGTAAATGTAGAACGTATGTAATCCTATTGAAATTGATATAAAAAAATTAATTATGAAAAACTAGCCTATATTATCGACGCTTATATACAAATAAAATTATGTTAAATATATTTTTTAAGTCTAGATAGCAAATTGTTTTAATCTTAAGTTTGTTTTTATTTTAATTAAATTTTTAGTCGTTAATCGTCGTATTTAGTTCTGGATGAACCGTATTTGTATGCATTTGCAGTTATGTGCGCGTCTAGCTGTCAGACTGCCAAGTACAATTGATTAACTCGGACGGGTTTAAGTCGTGGTTCTTACTTTTTAGAAAGAAGCATATTTAATGGCACATCTGGGTATCATCTTTGGTCGCATTTTTTTTCTCGCCTTTTTCTCTCTTTCTGGCAAGACGTTTACGTTTTTCAATCACGCAATTCATTAAATTAAATACTAGATTTAATGATTAATTACAACGATCAAACATAATGATGAACGGCTATCGTACATCTAATGTCTTCGTTACATAGAAAAAAAATTGTATTTCGTAAGTTCGAAAGTTTTGCGCCTCACGTTGTAGAAGTTTGATCGTGTGCGAAACGACCCAGATGAGCAGGAATGTCAGGCAGAGGAAATGACAAATTAACCGGTTGCGACGCCTCTGCGTTCTTCTTTTCCATTCCACCTTGTGTTTGCAAACATCAGTTATTCAGACACATTTCTGTCCAGCGTGTTTTGTGTCTAAATTTATGTTTCACATGTCCGAACGAGATACTTTCACATTACGCGAGTCAATTTTCATGATGGAGATTGCGAGTTAATATCGGTATAGTGCATTTCAAAAGAAATAAAAATTACAGCAAGTATTAAGAGTGGTTCCGCGAATGAAGGGATGACGTAATTTCCTTTTCCACTTGATACTCATGCCCGCCGAAATTCCTCTCTTTGGGCTCGTTAAAATTACTATAGCGCATCACCTCCCACGATCGGTGCAGCGCCAGCGCGTCTTCCTTACTCATAAAGATCACCTTTTGTAGTGCTATTAGCGCATTACGCTCGCGTCATGTCACCTTCATGTTCGCCAACGGCATTCTTGTCCCCTCCCCCCTTGTCGTTTCGATCTCATAGAAAACGTCTATTAGCGCGATCCTATTCTACAAACACACGGGCGCCTTTGTGCGCGGCCAACAACGTGCTTACGGTTCTCAATCATCGTCCTGAATAAGACGCGGTTCAACGGTTGTCCGACGGAATTTGTTTACGCGGTAAGACGTCGTTTGTCACTTTGTGTCATCGTTGTTTAACACCGACGCCCGTCGACACGCCGCATAAATCTTTTCTTAACATCGCCATTCAATCGACGCTCGCAAATCGCGCGTCTTTCGCGCTTTCGCGAGGATCGCTCTCGACATACACAGTCCGCCAACAATTAATTTCAACGAGAGCGGCTTTACCTTTTCATTTAATTCGAATATCGTATATTTTACACGTTTCGTTATTCTTACCGCCCCGCTCTGTTATGCCAGTGTAATATGTACGCGGGGATCTACAATGCAGAGCCGATGAACCGCTCCGGCGCGTCCGGCTAACTGCTCGGCTAACCGACTCGACTGGTTAACTACTCGGTTAGCGATTTAACCGCCGCGCTGCTAATCACTCATTCGGTTAACCGCGCCAGCCGCGGCTACAAACGGGGACGCGCGCGGAATTTCGATCGCATACAGGCGCGCGCGCTCGTTCGCGCACGGCTCGTTCGTTCGCGGGGGAAAACGCACGCGGAAGCGCCGAGTTAGGAAGCTGCGGAAGTAGCCCCGCGTTCGCCGGAATGTTCGGCATTCTAATGAGGAAAGCGGCGTTTACCGGCGCCGCCTTATATTTCGTTCGTTGCGTACGTGATTGCTGCACGGCGTTGATTGCTGCTATCGCGTTGCGTGAGTGATAAGTCGCATGCCTTTCCATCTTTGAGCTCAAAGGGTTAAACAGATCGCCGATTGCTCTGGGAAAATCATGTATTGGGTAAAACGAAGTTTATGAGAAATTCCAAGCATATTGTCTGCTAAAAGATTAAACTATGGAAAGATACGAGAAGATAAATTTCATAAATTTAACAAATATCGAAAAATGTATCCGAATAATTTTATTTTATTTTCAAAGGATTTGTCAAGTTTAACTCTTGTGACTATGATTTTATTTCCATAAATTCGCATGAAGGCAAAAGAGTTATCGCTCTAGAATATGTCTAGGAAAAACGTCATCGTGGAATTCTCGCCAACGAATTACTCTTCCAATTACATCGCGATTACTTGCGCGAACGACACGGACCTAATAAACGTGAGTCAATAAGCAGCCGGTATTGCTCGCGGATTTAAATGGGCGTTATGCTTCACGGTAATGCTGAATTACTGTCTTAGCTCGGCCACGTGATTAACATCGCGGGGGCTCGCGGTAACAATTAGAGAAACCTCGAAGAGATCCACCGGTTCGGAGCGACGACAAACAAGATACGAGAAAGCGAGAGGGAGAGAGAAGGAAGGAAGTCCCGATTACGTCGCAGCGCGATATTTCACGTCACTTCCGGTTACAAACCTCCTCCGGGCGGGTTATGAGATGCCATTTGGTAGAAGAGAGACGCGCGCGGACGAGAAGAGCGGCTCCCACCGAGAATTAATTTGAATTGGATTACCATGAATATTGTCGGCGCTCGGCGAAAGGTCGGGCAGACGCGTTCCCAGCGCAAACTAAACGCTCCAAAAAGTCCGCACTCTTTGGCGATCAACTTCAGCGCCGACTCAATTTGTGAACATTCGTGAAAAATTAAATTTTTTAACAAGACGAAATTTATTTATGGCACGCCATGTATATATTAACATTTTTTTGTGTAATTTAATCTTGATGATTCTTACATATTCTATCATAGACTAATAATTCAGTCGCGAAAGTATCGTAGATATTTCTTTTGTTAAACTCTTAAAGATTCGGGAAATGTACAGTATCAGTAATTATCTAATGATTAAAAAAATGTTACGTAAAAAAATGTCTTTTTCACAAGAGGCGAAAACTTGATGATCAAAGTTTCAGAATATTGATCTAATTGCACAATACACATTTGTATTCTGTCGGGCAAATAAAATGAAATAATATGCATTGAATTATCTCTCTCTCTCTCTCTCTCTCTCTCTCTATATATATATATATACATATATATATATATATATAATATAAA
>VBVR01000705.1:0-43023 GCA_011638315.1 Tetramorium parvispinum | reverse complement strand
AAGGTCGAGATCGCGCCGGGACGATGGGCTATCTCGGGCGACTTCCGGCGGGCTCGTTTTGTGTTAACGTTTTCTCTCTTATTGATCCTCCGTCCGCGGAATCGCGGACTCCCTTTCTTTCTCCCACCGGGCGTTTCGAGCGCGAAAAATCGCGGCGCGCCGACGCGGGTCCCGCCGCCGACGTCCCCGTCGCGCATCAGGTGGGTTGCCACCCTCCCCCGCGCAGCGGCGGCGGGCCGTTGACGGGCGCCGTACGTCGCTCGGCGTCCGTCCGTTTCCCGCGTTTTTACGGTTTTTTTTTTCCACCCTCGCCGCCTCGCCGTTACACCGCAAATCGCCGGCCGCGCGCGCGAGGAACGATCGATCCCGCCGGCCGCGCGCTGTTTTGCGAGAGAACGACCATTTTGAAAATTACCCCCGGCGGGGGTGAGACCCGCCGCCCGCGGTCGATTGCGACGCGCTCGTCAACGACGTCAGCCCTCCTTCGCGCGGGGACGAATGAGCCCCGAGTCGACTGTGCCGAATGCCTCCCAAAGTCGTTGATCCGATCAGGCGAGATGGAATCTCGTTTGCTTAGGCTCCATTAGGATGCCAATTGCCGTATTAGTCGTTGAGGAAATATTCCGAAATGTATTTCTGTCGAGGAGTAACCATTATGAAAAGATTCGAGATCGAGAGATCCGAATTTTAATTAATTTTTTTGCACGCGTTTTAAGCTTATCGTATAATTATCTGATGTCGCCTCGAATTGATGGACTATCGGGACTCCCGCGTGACTCATTGGATGCCTGTTGGATAAGTTGCAGATTAAAGAAAATGATTGGGACGGAAGGACGAGGTCTCATTGGAATAGCGCGATTTTGGATACTATTAATTGTTGGTCCTCGTCTCGCGATTAAATTAATTTTCCAGGCATCCAGGCGTGTTTGTAACGTGTCATATGGCAGGACAATACCCTGGAGCATGTTACGCGCGACCTCGTCGCGGAATGGAATTAACGGGCAACGTTGGCGCGTGAGGTATTTGCGGATGCACGCGTAAAAGCGCCGATACAGCGAGTCGTCCAATCGCGCAACAGGTCGCAGCGGTCTGGTGCGAGAAACGGAGGCTGGCTCACCCGCATATACTTTCTCTCTAATTTGCCGTCTTCTGGATTGAAGGAAACAACTGCCACGTGCGTGCATTTGCATTAGATCGCTGCCGTTACGTAATATGAGCGATCTAATATTTAAAAAAAATACATTAAACCAAATTTCAAAAGAAGCCAATTTGTTCAGAAATAGAAGCCTCTTCTTAGCCTTTGAAGAATCAGACAGGATTTACGGCCATTCAATATTTTTTTAAATGTTTGGAATTCAGAAGACATTTTAATGTTGAGCTATTTGTTTATATTTTACAATTTGTTTAATTAAAACTAATACAATTTGTGTCATATATTTGTTAATATATGATTATATTACTATATTGTTACATTAATATATTATGTAATTTATTTTAATTTATATATTTAAAGTAAAATTATTTTTTAATAATATATACATAAATTAAAGTTATGAATAATTTTAATTTATTGTACGGTTAAAAATGTAGGTTTGCGAAGGATTAAAACGCGCGAGTATGTTACACTAATATTTACATTAGTTTGTAACATAAGTACTTTAATTCCGCGAATACAGAGAATATTTGTGAAAGAGCACTTCGTCGAAATGACCGCTACCGTCGCTGCACTGTTGGCGCAACGCGCTTTTAATAAGATGCACCCCTCCGATGCATAAGAGTACCGCCGGGTCTAGTCAGTATTTCTGCATTACCGCCACCGAAATGAATAATTATATGTTCCGCGCCGAGACTCGCTCGTCTTTTGTATATGCGATAATGATAGATGGTATCGAACCGCAGATATGTGAAGACTGATACGCAGCTGGCGCTTCGGAAAGTTTTCGCTGTTTAAATTACTTTGCGTTTTATGGGATTCTCCTCTTCCAGATGACGAGAGAAATTTCCTATAAAGTTCGACATCGATTTCACGAGAGCTATACACACAGGGACTGAAAATGTTACAAATCCTGTAAATTCTAATATTGTACACTTAAGCTACATTATTTACTTAAATACTTTCATTTGGATATTTATACCTTATCGATTTATCGACATCTGTCCGTTTTCCCGCAGTTGCCGGCACCATTGCCGATATGCAGAGAGTGCCTCGGTGCCACGATGGCCGGCAACAATAACAACAGCAAGCGGAACGCCAACGAGAAGCTAAGCAGATGCAGCGTCTGTGGCGCGGCTCTGCACAATTCCTGCGCGCCACCGGAGCTCTCGGCGCTCGTCGATCGAGGAATAACCTGGTCCTGCGACGACTGTTCGCCAACCTGCGCCGGCTGTCAGTTGGAGCGGGAATCGCAGAATTATCTCGTCAAGTGCGCCGGCTGCGTGAAATGTTTCCATCCCGCCTGCCTCGATCCCGCCCTCGACAAGAAGAACAAGACGCCCTGGAAGTGTCGGCATTGCCAAACGGCGCACACGCCGGTGAGCAAGGACGACGGTAAGCGGGGCAAGGCGCAGGATACGAATTCAATCGACGACACGCCGACGAGCGCGAGGAAGAGGATCAGCAAGTTACGCGAGACTCGAAAGTGAGTGTTGCTTGTATATTCGCTTGTATATTAACACTAACTCTACCGACACTTCATGTATACCTATTTCTATCGTGATCGGTTGCGGTGGGTAAGATAGGATATATATACATATATTTCTCAGAAGAAAAGAAAATAAGAGGAGAAGTAAATATTAAATTTAAAAAATTCATTGTATGTATATTATAAAAAAGGTTGTAAAGTTTAATGACAATTTGATAACGTTATATGTAGGAAACTGTACACAAAAGTTTGAAAATGGTCAATTGACCGATCGTAGTAGATTTAGTGTTATCAAATGCTCTATTCGCCTCACGACAAGTTATATTTTCGACTTTGAGATTAAAAACGTGTGTAAGTATACGATTTTAAACATTATTACTAATATATATAATATACGTTGTTGGTGCCTTTTTTTCCAGATCGATGGTATCCAGAAAATCCTTGGCGAACGCGACTCCGGGCAAGAAGAGCAGCGTGGGAGTGGCTCAGGTGGACAGCAGCTCGGACGGTAATGCGGGTGTTGTCTCCCCTCGTCAACCACCTTTGACTTCCTCTCCTTTACCACAACCCCCCACCCCACTCGCAGGCCAGGGTAGGCTGCTCGAGGAAAAGAACGACAGGATCTCCAAGGAGAAGCAAAAGTTCTTTAGATTGAGCGCGTTTAATGCTGAGCACAGTAAACTGAAGCGGGTGGGGGGCGGTGATAAATCTAGGCCCTCGCGGAACGTTAACGTTAGGTTGACCCGGGGCGGTACCGCGAACCCGAAGAAGGTCGAAACGTCACGAGTATCTAGCAGCAGTAGCAGCAGCAGCAGTGAGGCTGGTAATAGCAGCGAGAGCTCGGACGGCAGCGATAGTAGCGACGAGGATGACGATGAGGACGACGAGGAAGGCAATAGCTCGAACGAGAGCAGCGACTCCTCCTCGTCGGACGAGATCCCAGATGGGAGAATCGAGTCTCCCAAAACGAAGGCGCCATTCGCTTGTGACCTCAGTGAGGACAAGCCGTGGGGCTTCGCCGCTGCCGCCGCTAAGCTGAACGTTGAGTCGCCTTTCTTCAGCAATATCACCAACACGTTTGGCGCATCATTACCTAAACTCAACGTGAGCGATACGCCGACATTTGGCTTGCACATACAGCAGCCAGCTACCGTCAGTCCATCGGATAGTAAAAAGAAGGATAAATCCGAACGCAATGCCACGCAGACGGTTAGCCAGGCAGATAACAAGGTCAAGCCCGGAAGCGGCCAATTGAGAAGCCTATTCGACGGCTTGAGCCACTTTTTTTCAGCACCCGCGAATAGCAGGGCGAGATCGGCCGGCGTACCGGCGCCGAATTACGCGCCGGACCGGAGGAAAAGGCCTAACACGGAGGACACTGCTAAAACGAACAAAGTTCCGAGAGGCACACAGAGAAACAAACCGGACGACTCATCTAGTACGAGTAAACTCAAAGATCGTAAAAAGACTGAAGCCACTACTGAGATATCGAGATTACCAAAACCCGGTATATTTGTACCTTCCGACGAGAACGTACTAAGTTCGCTTGACGAGAAAATGCCGAGAATGACACCGTCGAATCTGGTGAAAACCGCGGTGAACAGTAAAAGGCACGAGCACGACAGGAGAAAGCTGATGCGCGAAGACGCGGCGTCGCTCGTAAAGTGCGCCGCGGAACCATCCTCACCGTCGAGACACGAACAGCAGCAATCACGAAAGAAGCAAACAGCTTCGGATACGCAGATACGCCACCCTGTACCCGCCGACCCTGCGAAATCCTCAAGCCCCGGTTCCGATCCTGTCAAATCAAGTCCCAATCCAAAGTCCAATCCACGAGCCTGTACTAGCGCCACCACCACCAACACCACCACGACACCCCGCGCGACACCCTGCTCCACCAGGAAGGGTAAGAGTCTACCCCACCCGTTCACAAGTTCCTAACCTCGATGATGCACCCTAAAAAAAGAGTCGCAATGAAGACTTCCTTCTAATCTAATCCCTCGCTCACGACCACGTGGATGTGTTGGCGGTGTGGTGTGGTATGATGTGTGGTACACGTGCGTCTGATGACCGATAACTTTTTTCAAGATAAGTGATTGTTCCAATGATGTGAAAAAAATGACAAAAATTAACCTAAAGATATTTCCAATTGGAAAAGAGTTCTGCATATAAAATACATATTTAATTACAATTTGATATGAATGATTTTAAAAAGAGATTGCGAACAATCAGGTTTCTTGATAGGACGTTTATCTGCTACATGGTGTAAAACCAGTGATAACTTGTAATAAGTTTATTGTAGAAAAAATACGGAGATATAATTCTTAAAAGATGCATATATTAGAACAATTTATAAGTATTTCGTTTTCATTTGTTTTACACTGTGAATACTATTGTGGTTATTGCATGTTAATCATGTTATTACTTGGCTCTGGCATTTTTTTCCTTTGTCCATGCATACATACATTTGGAGATGGCTGTCAAAAATCGAGAGATTTATTTTAATTTTGAATCTAAAGCAATTTTGAAGAATACGCCCTTATGTAGAGGTCTTCATCTTATATATTTGTTATTTTAAATTTAGTCATCTCTCATTTTTCAGGATACTTGTACAGGATACACAACTATAGTCGCATCTGCAAATGTACCATATCATGTACATACAATATTCGCACAACTTCTTTTATAGAGAAACTTTGATCTCTCATTGTACATTTGGACTATTCTTTATTTTGACTAACTGACCGATTTACATTATATCTTACGTGGTTCTCGTGTCAATCGCGCAAAACAAGTGTTGAATTTTAACAAATCAACTTGCAGAGGCAGATGATTACAAAGTTCTATTTTTCAAACAAGAAAAGATACACACGAATAATCAATTTTGATTGTACATTTCAAACAAAATCCATATTGTACTTAATCGAACACTTCGGACTGATTCATTCTCTGTTCTTCCTCTCCTTGTACAAAAAAAAAGAACGAGATTTCCAGGCACTGAAGAAATACGGCACTGGGTGGCACTTATCTCACTCAGCCGCTCTCTCTATACCATTCACACTGGAGCCTACCTGCTGCTGCTGACACTTAGCAGGCACTGTTGTATTACCACCGCCCCCTTACCCCTTCACGAAAAAAAAGACAAAGAAAGAACAAAAAAAAGTTCCTGCCGTCGAAGAGCCAACTTTGATACTCTGCCAACACATCCCACCATCTAACCCACAGCTTTGCTTTTGGATACTACTCACATTATTAACGGCAAACGGAATTATTATTCGCATTCTTTTCGTCATATTACATTAGATTGCTATTGTCACCATGCTAATGCCGTTCGATTAATTTTGCTTCTTTTTTATCTGTTTGACCAACTGATTTCTCCAACAGGACGTGACTAATACCCCGTTGTTTTGACATGTAGTTTACCCAAATCATTAATATTCGAGTTGTGGGTAATAAACATTAATGAAATCGTCTTCGCTTTTTGTACAAAATATTTAGAAATCATTACTGGAGTAATTTTAGTTTTTATCTTGAACCGTGTGCGGCATCAATGCGCACTTTAATTTACTTAAAAAATGTATATTTTTAAATTTACGCACGAATATATATTTAACGTTTAATTATCATGTCAAATTACTCATGACATTTCTCACTTACGACTTTGTTCGTCAGGTTTCTTTTACATTGAACACCGTTTTTCCTATGTTTTCTCAAACAACAAACTATTTGCAGTCGTAGGTAGCAGTGTATCATATGTAAAGCAATTACAGTGACTTAAATATTGATTGATTGTAAAACTGATAACAACCGAAAAAAGAAAATAGAAAATAGATTGTTAAAGAGTGATAATATTAAAATGCATAGTCGCTGGACGAATTCGGTTAACACTCGTAATCATTTTTCTTCTTTTTACAGAGGAGCCAGTCGTGCCGCAGACCTTACCACCAGGCGTCACGCAGAAGGACGTGGATCTCATCAAGGAGGCTCGTGAGAGGGCTCGGTTGACGGTCAGCAACGATGAGAATGAACAACCATTGTGCGTTAGTACGCCGAATGCGACCGGCAATGCACCACGAAACCCCGCTGGGATAGTATTCGGTCGACACGAGGTGGAGACATGGTATTCCAGCCCGTTCCCCCAGGAATACGCGCGGTTACCGATATTGTTCTTCTGCGAATTTTGTCTCAAGTACACGAAGAGCCGAGCAGTCCTGGATAGGCATATGAACAAGTGTCAGTGGAGACATCCGCCCGCCACCGAGATTTATAGGTGCAATGGATTATCCGTGTTTGAGGTATGTGCGCCGTAATAGATATTATCGCTTCTTTTGTTCAATTGAGATACTAATGGGAACGTTTTGATATTCCAGATCGACGGTAACGTAAACAAAATATACTGTCAAAATCTGTGCTTACTGGCAAAGTTATTTTTGGATCACAAGACTCTCTATTACGACGTAGAACCGTTTCTCTTTTATGCTATGACCAAAAACGACAAGTACGGCTGTCATTTGGTCGGTTACTTCAGCAAGGAGAAACACTGTCCTGCTCAGAGGTACAACGTGTCTTGCATCATGACTCTGCCGCAGTATCAGCGACAGGGTTTTGGCAGGTTTCTCATAGAATTCAGTTACCTGTTGTCCAAGGTTGAGGGTATCCCGGGAACGCCGGAGAAACCTCTTTCGGATCTCGGTCGAGTATCGTATCATTCCTTCTGGAAGAGCGTAGTACTCGAGTACCTGGCTACGCATCGGAACGATGCTAATGTCAAGTTGACCGACATCACGAAGGAGACCGGGGTGTCGGCGCACGATATCGCAACAGCAATGGAATTGCTCGGGTTCTTGAGATCGGTTCATCTGCCGGGAGATGCGAACACTACTAAAGTGGCTGTGGTAGTTGATTGGAGCAAAGTAGAGGCTCACATGGCGAAAGTGCGAAAGAGTTCCCGCATCAAATTGGATCCCGATTGTCTGAGATGGATACCGTTGCTCACGCAAATCCCTAATCCGTATCAGAATCCAGAGGAGAGTGGTGACACCGGCTCAGAAATGTCTCCTGCGATTGAACCTAAGCCCGTGCCAGCCGTTGTTGAAAAGATACAAAGAGTGAAGATAAAGAAGAAACCTCGTGGTAGGAGAGTAAGCCAAAGGAAGTCGACACCCTTAAAATCGACATCTCTGAAATCGACACCATTGAAATCAACACCATTGAAATCGACACCATTGAAACCGACACCATTGAAACCGAAAGCTTTGCAGAAGACTGCAGCGTCTCACAAGGACGCGTCCAAAGAAGTGAAGGATATTAAAGATACGAAAGAAATCAAAGCGGTGAAGGAGTTGAGAGAGCCAAAAGAATCCGTAAGAGAAACCCGTAATGCCGAGAGCACGGAGAACCGTAAAGAATCTCGCGCGGAAACGGAAACTAAGAGCGCGATGTCTACACCGAGAAGCGTGCGCGCCCTTGGCTCGGCGAGGAACGTAACTCCGGCGGTTCCGCCGAAGTCGGCGCCAATGACGATGTCGAGGAGAAGGATCAGACCACCTAAAACGCTTGCATCTGAATCAATCATCACGCCTTTACGAAAACGAAAACATTCCGAGAAGATTGAGCCCGAGGAGGAAAAAGAGGTCAGCAGTAGAAAGAGAACGCGAGAATCTCTAAGGGAAAAGGAAAAGGAGAAAGAGCGAGAAACTGAACGGGAACGCGAGAAGGAGAAGGAGAAAGTAAAAGAAAGAGAAAGTAAAGCAAAAGAGAGGGAATCCCTGAAGGAAACTTCGATGGACACTGAAAAGAGAAAAACACCCCTCAAATTAGACTCGCCGAGTCCACCTAAACCGGCGAAGAAACAATGCAAAGTGGACGATCTTTTGTTGAAAGTTACCAGCAGGCAAACGAAGTTGCAAGCGAAGGAGAAGAAAGCTCTGGAGGAGACGGCGCAGTGTAACGGCGAAGAAGCGCGGGACGTTAAGAGTTCATCGCTGTCCAGGCGGGGTAGAGGTAAAACGACGACGGAGGCTCTGAAGATGCCGCAACTCACGCCGGAATCTCCGAGTACGAAGAACAGAGCCGAGAGTCCCGTGATACCGCCGCCGTCATTGTCTCCACCGCCCGAGTCAAAGAACTCTCCCGTTCGAAACAAGCAGCCGTCAGTGCCGAAGTCACCGTCCACGAAGCACTCCGGTAACAGTGACAGCAAGAGCGAGAGCGCGGAGGACAATGGTTTGCCCGTTCCTACGGAAACAGAGGTGGTATCTGCGAGTTCCGGCGAATACGAGGGCGGCGATGAGGATGAAGGGGAGGAGGAAGAGATAGCCGCGCCGACGCCTAAGCTCGTGACGCAATCGGCCTCGCCCAGCACGGAGAACCCTGCGAAGGAAACGTGTGAGGACGAGAAGGTGGACAAGATTCAGGAGAAGGACAACGATGAGAGCTCGTTGCAGAAGACGGAAGGGCCGGATCTATCACCAACGGTCGGCGACGATCAGACTGAAACTTTAAACGAATGTGATAAGGACTCCGAGACTGAGAAGCGTCCAGTTTGCAGTCCGGAGGCATCGAAATCAGTACCTGAACCAGTTGCTTCACCAAAAGTGGAGGAAGTCGAGATGTCGGAGAGCAGCGTTATGAAGAAGGATGGCCGTGATAGCCCTCTCAAAGAGGAGTTTGTGCCCGAAATGCCGAAAGATACCAAAATTGATCTGTCGCGACCGAAAATGGAACCCCTGCCCACGGAGAAGAAGGACACGTGCGCTCTCGTCAACGCGGCGATCACGTCGGAAGCCGAGCCTCTCACGCCGCAGGAGAAACCGTTGCCCGCTGTGGAGCATCAGGAGACGACCTTGCAGCTGCAGAATCAAACGGAAGAGCTGAAGCAACATTCGCCGGAGAGCGGCAAGACCACACCGCATCTGGAGAATCCGGGCTCGGTGAAGAGGACACCGCCGTCGCAGCCGGATCTGCCGTCCATGGGAGTCTACACGCCAGACTCAACGACGAACTCCGTGCACTCGCTGCACTACAGCCAGTGCGATCTGGATGTAAGTCAGTTGGGCCTGGAGTCGCCCACTTCCATAGCCAGCGATCTCGCATCGCAGAACAGCGTGGAGAGGCCGCCTAGCGCTCTACCGTCTATCCCGTCGTCCGTAAGCGTGCCGATCTCGGTTTCCATGCAGATTGCGACGCCGGTTACGTCGTCGGTACCAGTAAATATGCCGCAGCAGGTGCAATACGCCGACTGTTCGATGCCACAGCATACTCCACCGGCCCATCATCCGAGCCTTCATCCAATGCATCAACCGCACACTCCGCAATCTCTCCAGCAGCCTCGTACTCCGCAGAGCATCCCGACCCAGAGCCCACAGCCGATTCCGCAGAGTCATACGCCGCAACCATTGCCGCAGTCGCACACGCCGCAGAGTATACCTACGCAGAGTCCGCAACCGTTGCCACAGAGTCATACGCCGCAGCCGATGCCACAGTCACATACGCCGCAGCCGATGCAGTTATCGCTGGCACAGAGTCAAAGTTTGGCGCATAGTCAGTCTCAGCATAGTCAATCTCAGCATAGTCAATCTCAGCAGAGCCAGTCGCAGCAGCAACAACAACAAACTCAACAACAGTCTCAATCACACAGCAAGCGCGCGAGCGGTTCGCAGACCACACACAGGTCGAGGTCAACGCAGCAGAGCAGCAGCAGGTCGCATCGGGCCACTCCACCGGCGTCCCTCACTCAGCACAGCACCGCGACGTCGCAGACCACTCATAGCAGCAGCACCGTGGCGCACACGGCGCACGTCGCGGTGCCGCCACAATATCAGCAGTCGCCGTCGTCGATGAGCGTGCCGTCGGCAGTGCCACATCCGCACTCGCACACCCCACACGCGCACTCGCATAACATGGCGGTGATCTCGCAGGGCAATTACATGGCAGTGGCGGCGGGCTCGCAAGGTTTCCCCACGCAAAACACCTACGTGATCCAGCACCGTAGCGGTCGTTCTGGCGCGCCAACGCCCTGCACCACTGCTACGAATTTCTACATACAAACAAACCCGATGCCACCGCACTCGCACACCCCGGCGCCAAGCCCGCTCTCCGCTTCGGGCGGCAGTCATCAAACCACCAATTCATGCAGCCTGGCGAAGCTGCAGCAGTTGACCAACGGTCTGGAGATGATCCCGCCCACGCCGCCACCGGCAATGAACCTCACGCCGCCGCCGCCCATCCCACACACCATGACGCCACCGCAGACGTCGCGGCAGTTGCCGACGCCGCCGCAGGTCGGACCCCTGGGCTACGCTAAAAACTATTACAACGTTAACACCGTGCCGCCGCCCGGCACGCCCGGACCGCCCGGTCGGTCCACCTCGCGCTCATCCGCGAACAACATGCCGTCGCTTACGCAGGCGTATCCCAGCGAGAGCCTCTATCGGCAAACCCTCGACCCGGGCGGCACCTGCCCGCAGATGCAGAGCGCCGCGAGCCGCGTTAGCCCGAACGTCGCCCTCAACACGAATCTCATGGCCGCCCAGTACGGCTACCGCGTGCAACCGACGTCCGGTTACATGAATCAGGCGGCGCAGCTCGGCGGCTTCATGAACCAGGCGAGTCAACTGCCGGTCGGCGTGGTGAACGTCCCGGCGCCGTATCCACAGGACCCGCACCAGCAGAACCCGGCGGCTGTCTACACGTATCACGGCTACATCAACGGCGGTCTCATGCAGCCGCTCAACAGCTCCATGAGGCCACGCTAGCCGTCGCGATCATCGCCTACCCCGAGCGGAACAATTTCTCTCGACGTTCGGACGGACGAACGAGTTTCTTCGCGCGACAAGTTAATGCTCTCTTCGATACGACCATCGATGGCGACCCGTTTTAGATTTCCTGCTACGTGATTGACGCCGCGGACGCTGAATACTTCCCCGACCATTCGCTGCCTTTGTCAACGCTGTCCCCGGACCAGACACGTTCGAGTCTTCTCGTCAATCTGATTCATTTGCATCAGCAATTCTCTTTTCTGATTCAGGTACTACAAAGCCTCCGAAGATGACGATGATACGTTAGCGAACACAAATACGTCGATAGCCGTAATGGACAGTGCGGCAAATCGCGAGAGAACTCAGTGATGCACCTGATTAACAGGAACAGAATCTATGTTCGGCAAACGTACAATTGTTTTTTAGTTCTTTATCTCGATCCAGCAAAATATATTCGCGAATCACTAGTGTATTTAACATGTGTCTTGTATACGCAAGTACGTCTGAGATCCGCTGCGCGAATATATAATGCCCATTACTGTTTTAACTACACGTTGAATTTCAGAAAAAAAGAACAAACTGGGGGAGAAAGAAAGATAAGGGAGGGATAATTGATAATGATCCTCTCCACTCACGCCCGTCGACAGCGGGACGTTTCTCTCCTCCGTGCTCGAGGAAGGCTCGTATTAAACTGATTCTTAACTTGTCGACAAAGATTGCACACAAGGTACAATTTAATCATAGTTATCGATCGGTGATTCTTCGAAGGCACGAGTTCGTATGCTCGTGCGTTTAAATTAGGGAGTAAAAGGGAAGGGGGACAAGACAGTTAGCTTGGACCTGTTAATTTCAGTCGACCAAGGTACAGCTGCTCTTTATCTCTAATTCGAATGAAAGAAAGAAAGAAAAAAGAAGAAATACGGATACCTATTTTTAGTAGGGCATTCCTTCGCGAAAACCGCTACAGTGTTACGTTTTATGTATTTATATATATATATATATATAAATATATATAAATATATTTACGAATAATATTCTGTTTGATATTATCAATTGTTGAACATTGTTGTTTAAGTTGGCACACTTGTACTTTACTGTATCATAAAGAAGAAAAAAAGATAACTGCGTAACTGCTATGATAATCCTCATTGTATTATTACGGAAGTCGATTAATTGTCGCCGACATCGTCTCATCAGTATAAAGTCGTCAATCTCGATCGTCAACGCCATCGTTTACATGATTTTATCAATTGTTATCATTATTATTATCATCATTAATAATCATTACTATTGTGACAGATGATGGACACGTTACACATGGAGCAGAACGTATGCATACATATGCATACACATACAAACAATACACACACACACACACACACACACACACACACACACACACACACACACAGGAAACATAATCATATGTTATATTTTAATTGTCACATATACGATGTCACACCTTCGTTCGGTATTCATTACTATATGTTTTTATTATCTAATATCGCGAGAGGGTAGCTCTAGTTTCGGAAAGAATAACGGAGCGCGCAATCAGGCCCTTCCACGAAGCGTCGCGAGACTCGTGCCGAAATTATTTTTTGTATCGAAATCGCGAGAGAAAGCGTGCGCGTACGTCGATTTCCCTTCGCGAAGTGAAGGAAAGAGAGGAACAACACGGTAGCGTGAACGTTACCCTGAACACATTGCCCCGAAACCGCGTAATTTCCCTCCCTCGTTGTGGGCGACGCTTCGCGGAACGGTCGTGACGACAAAAAAAAATAATATATTTATGGTACGAAACGTTACGAGTTTAATTTTTTCAGACGAGAGAACGAAAAAGAAAAACGAAAGAAAAACGGCGGATCGCCTAGCTTAGAGTAATTGAAGGATAAGATAATTAATAATGTATAAAAATACATCAATATTTATTGTACATAGATCTAAAAAAGACTACTAACAAATAAAAAAGAAATCAAAAATACGATCTGTGTCTTTGATTGCTTCCAGGTATGATGTGTGTAACGTGCGGAAACATCCTGCGCCAACTCGATCCTCTACCAGCTTTATTACTTCATCCTGGACATAGAAATGCGATTAAATCTCTAATTTGTATTTGAAGAATTCTGACCAAAAGTAAAAGAAGCCTATAATTGTGCGGTACTTTAGGAAATATGTTCTCTTGTAGATTTTACTTTTTTAGTTACACTCTTATGCTTTATTATTAAATTAGACCAAATTATGGCTTTTTGAACTTTATAATTTTATGGATTTAGTTCAGTTTTAGCTTGAACGGTTCACTTAACTTGGAAGTGATAGTAATTTACCCGCTATGCTTTTCTTCATGGATTATCTCGAATGCATGGCCAAACGTTTTCTCTTTCGTTTCCTCTCCTGGCGCCGCTTCTTCTCCTCGTTGGCGAGATCCACGTACTTTTTTCTTTGCTCGGGAGTCATCTGGGACCACAATTTGCCCGCGGCCCGCGCTATTACGGTAACATGCTCCTTCGGCTTCTTGGTGCGAAGTTGCAGAAAGAAAATGATGAAGGGATTCGTCGCTTGCGGCCGGACGTTGTGGTGTTTATCCTGTGAACATTGACCGGTGGCTTTGCCGTTTCCGTTCGCGGGTTGTCTACCTTTTCCGGTATCTGCGCTACGTGAAAGGCGAAACTGCAAAGTACGCTTTTGCGTGCTCTGTTGATAAGCTTCAACATTTACATTCTGTATTGCATCAGAAGCGAACAATTTTTGTGCTTTTACGTCCATGTAAATAATTATTAGTCGAGGAAATCATTTTCTACGAAAATTGTATAGAAGCTTTTTTTACAGAAATTACAAGAAAATCATGCGCACATTTTTCTTCGCTTTTGACATCAAAATTAAAGTATTCGATGTAAATCAGCGACTCATGCAAGCCTGTGTCATATGCCAAAGATGAATCAAGAATCAGAAAATAGGAATGTGGAGATATACGGGACTGGATGCGGCTTCGTCATAAAGTAGAAATTATCTTACTTGTGACCCTTCTTCCGGTCTTTCTGACTCTTCGGAGGTGGCACGGAATTGGCGTTCCCCATTTCCGTCTCACCTTACGGAGGTGTCAACGATTGTCTCGACAATTTAGCGTTACTTGTTAATTTATTACGACAGCTGTCACATTGACATTCGTATCGCGAAAGACCGTCCATTGTTTTTTCAAAAGACAAACACAATTCTGACATGATTTGTATTATAATATTACAAGAAGGAAATTATTCTCAATTCCATGTAATCAAGTCTGTCTTAACTTTCTCGCTTTAATACAATTTTTAATTAACAACAATTATATATATATATATGTATATATAGTCGTTATAGTTATAACAAAACACATAGCTGCCCTATTTTTATACATATATAAAAGTCGCGTTTTCTGCACTTAATCTAAGGTTTCTTATTAAATATTATTATGCTATAATACACGGCATTACAAAAATTCTAGATTTGCTTGCCGAAAGGTCGATACAAATTTATATTCCACTTATAATACTTTGTAACATAAATATAGTGTTATTTTTATATTATGCGCAATGTTATAATTCCCCGCCGGCCTGCGCCGCTTTCTTCGGTTTCTTGTTTTTCCATTTATCGGGACAATAGCAAGCCTGTTTCTGGGCGTCGAGGAAGCTCTTGCAACCCAGTGTGATCGTCCCAGTGAAGAGACCCTTGGCCGCAGCCTTGCACGTGTTGACGATGCTGAGCCCGGTGGTCTGATACGTATCGCAATATCTGTAGAGGCATCTCTTAAATTCCAGATCACATTTCTCTTTATCCATGTTACAAGTATCGTAGCAAATATCGTGCAGGTCGCAGCATTTGGTCATTTCGGCGAGCGGAAGGTATTCCTGGTTCACCTGCGAATATCCGTAACAATTTGTAACAACTATGTAATTAATATATTAATATATTTTACGCAAGTCAGTACGAGCACTACGAAGTATATTCTGATTCCAGTTAATGTCGTAAATTAAATTAGAAACTCAGCTAAATTAAATTGCAAACTCGACTAGATTAAACTACAGCGCTGACTAAATTATGAATTTAATTAAAGGAGATTAGATTGTAAATTTATATATCATAAATGTTAAATTGACAAATTTATACGTTATAAATTACAAATGAAGTTAAACAATTTGTTCAAGCTCCTTCATCTGTTAACTGACAAAGGTAAAGACGAGATAACAATGTTTGTTGTAAAAATTGCTCAGTCGCTTATTTTTTGGAGGGGAGGAGGCCCACACTGACCTGGATACCGAGAGAACCGCATCCGTCACTTTGCGGCTTGTGATTCCAGTCTGCCTTTGGCGTGGATCCTGAAACGATTTGAATAGCGCGCTGTTAATCCAACCGCCCCGCTCATCGAATCGCGACGCACCATGTCAGGCGTTTACATTTTATTTTCTTAATACGCACTTCTGCGATCAATTTTTTAACCGTAACGAAAGCTTGGAGAGCAAGTTTTGCTTCGAAATTCGATAGAGGCGAAAGTTATGTACATTTCTAGTTACAAATTATTACACATATAGTTACAAGAATTAAAAAAGATTAAGGATATGTTAAATCGAGATTAATTAAAATTAATTGGAAATTCTACTGCTCATTAAGGCTTCGGTCCACTTGACGCTACAAATGTTTCAAAGCATTTTTCTTCTCTTTCTTTTTAATAAAGATAGAAGGAGAAGAAGAAGAACGCTTTGAGGCATTTGAAGCGTCAAGTGGCCTAAATCAGTCAAAATTATCTCATAAACCTAAATCTTCACCACAGCAATTAAATGTAAATTCTGAAAATGTTCGGAGGATTATGAAAAGTATAGAATATTGCGCGGATGTTGTCAATATATTAGACACATACTTTTAATGAATTCTAGAAATACAAAATACCACTGTGCTGTCGAGAAAAGAAACGAGGCTGGGTTTTGTTTTTTGAATGCTTAACGTGCATGGACCATAGGTTAGGTATATCGCACTCCTGTTCTTTAATCTATTCCTTTGGAAGGTGTGAATTTCCCAGTCATATGTGTGTCTGTGTGTTTGAGTAACTGTTTGTGTATGTCTGCAGTGTAATGAGCTCAGTTCCGTGGGTACGCTAAGCCCAAATGACTGTGGAGATCAACCACTCTTGCGGGCCGAGAGGCTGGGAAAAAGAAAGGGGTGCAGGAAGTGCAATTAGAAGGCCAAGGAAACACCCGCGCGAATCGATCGAGGAATCGACCAATGACGGCGCGTACGCCGAGAGATAACCTGATAACTGCGACGTTGACAGATACACAAATCGCGGCCCCGCGGCGAGATCAATCACGCACCGTCGGGACACCGGAAGACGCAGTTCTCCTCGACGGCGGCGTCGAACACCTCATGTATGTCCTTGATCTTCTTCGCCACGGTAATGGCGTTGGTGAAGAGGTCCTGGAAAACCGTTTCCGCCGCCAGCACGGCGTCGCGCAGATTCGTCAGCAGCCCGGAGCCGTAGCCGGACCAGGCGTACGCCAGGAATGTCAGGGTGTAGATTAGGACCTTGCGATACCGCGACAGATCCATGTCTCTCTTTCCCTCGGGGGTCGATCGGTCGACCGGATCGGCGCAATCGGGCGGCCCTCGCCGGACTGCCGTGTATTTTTAGACGGGCATGTGCGTGATCCGCTCCGCCGTCACCGAGGACACGTGGTGCCCTGTATCTTGGGCGACGTTGACTCGATTGCCACGTCTTGGCTCGGATTTTCGTTCTTTTTTTTCTTACGTGTACCAATAGATCCTTTTCGGGACGAGATACCCGAATTTGTTGTGGCAGGGAGGGAGAGTGCAGAAGGAGCAGATGAAGGAGCAGACTTGCCTTTTGTACTTCGCGTCGCGCACGAAATATGAAAAGTTTTCCATTTTGTGCTAATTAAGCGCGTAATTAGCGTAATTCGACTGATAAATGCGACATTTGAGTGACTTCCTTGTGTAGATTCTACGTATCAATTTTTGTCGGCCTGTAGTTTGTTTTAAGGATGACCTTGACTGCACTGTAATTAGGCGCCAGTTGACTCGTCGATAACACGACTTTTATTAACGTGAGTGGAATGACCAATTTTCTTTTATTTTACAAGAAAAAACTTGTAGATAATAACATTAGAAATTTTTCTGCAATTTTTGTCCTAAAACTCTAATCAATTAGATTGATTTCCCAGTCAAGCTAGTTGGAACTTAAAAACCATTCCAAACGCAATTCGTTCGATTTTATACAAGGTGCTTTCACACAAACAAAGTTCAAGCAGCTGAAGTGAAATAAAAATTAATCGACATTTAAGTCTGGTTTTATTGATTTCCAAACGAATTTATAAAACTGAAATGGGATCGAAATCCATTCGAATATCTTTTCCTTCTCTCGCAGCAGATTATTTATTATTTACGTATTATTTATTTATTCTGTCGAAATAAATTGGTTCTAATTAAGAAGACGAGTTATTTGCAATTGATCACAGAGCACTTAGACGATGAAAATTCAAAATTTTTTTTCAAGTTCTCCGCTATCAAACAATTTCTTCACGTCAGTACCGCCTCCTAAGCACTCTCCGTTGAGGAATACCCTGGGGACTGTCTTGGCGCCAGTTATTTCGCCCAGCACATCTTGTATCTCCTGCGCGTCCTCCCTGTCGTCCAATTCTATCGTCGTGTACTTCTTTTGCAGCGAGTCAAACACCTGTCCAAAAATAAGATTGAACCAATTGAAATGGATAAATCAGACATTATTATCTTGATAAATAAACTAACGCTAGTTTATTAACTATCCTTATTGATAATAATTAGTAATAATAAGACATTAATTTAACTAATATATCTAAACTTTTTAATTGCATCGTAGAAGACGCATCACGATTCCTTCAGAAATTTTAGATTAGCCGCAATGTAACTATCATGTATACATAGAATGTAATATACTACAGTTGTATGTACTGCTGAGCAGGAAATTATAACGTTATTACTATTATTTAGTATTTACTGGGCGGACATTGATGTCAAGGATATGTATTCTTTAATTCGAAAGCACATAAGCATCGAACAATCGACAAATTAAATCATCAACATTATCGTTCCTTTGTTGTTTTCAGGAGAGAGATCCGACGAGTGAGAAAATCAAGATTTAATTCTTGTTGAAATACTTTTCTGAAGTACCTTCTTGGCCATCGTGCAGTAAGGGCAGTACGTCTTGGAGAATATGACGACCGAGTCCTTCGCGATCAGTTCGTTGACGAGATCTCGTGTCGACGGCATGATGACCCTTTTGGTACTGGAAACTGAACCCATTCTATTGAGCTAAGAAGGTCATTTCACTCAATTATGCCTCGCACGTGTTCGCGGTTCAATTACATGTAGGATTCGAATCGCGTCCGATGTCCGGAAACTGACAGAGAGGAACTTACATTCTGCGATCTTTAAATAAGAATGTAACAGGTTCCATAAAACTCTCATTATTGGATATCGGACGTGGATTGAATCGATTAGTCAATTTTCCAACAATTATGTCATTGTTACACGAATTCATGCAATATCTACATCTTATGTTAACGTCATGCAATATCTACATCTCATGTCAACGTCTGAATAAATGTTAATTATTAGAGGAAAGAGATTAATTAGATCTTAAATCATTTTAGTCATTCCATTAATTGTTGCAAAGAGTGTTTCTTTATCTCTATTTTTGTGTATCTTGTATAAGTCTATAGGTCAACACGTGATGATTCGACAATTTCATAACCTCTAAGTCGGTATGATCCAGCATCTAAATTATTTATTAAGAACGACAATTTCGACTAGCTTTCGACTAACTAATTATTTTACATTTTTCGCCGATTCTGATACAGCTGTACAATCAAGGCCATCATCACGAACAATTCTATCTCTTTCAAATCTGCTTTGGTCAGTGTAAAAAAAAAATAGATAGTAATCATCGGTAAAAAACAGCAACGGATATTTAAAAAAAAAAGCAACTCAACAAAAGGCAACGACCCGAATCCGCGTGAGGCACACACGCACGAAAGGAACTCAACAATAATTAATATTGTTTATGTACAACAGGTAGTAATTAAAGGTGGCAAACGTCAGGAGATCAAGAATCTCGTTCGGATTCGCCCTTACCTCCAACGGTGACTAACGCTGTTTCAAGGATACAAACGACGTGTCACCCCGTAGGAATTGCTCGTCAATTAGAAGGTCTTTGGGTAGTAGTGAAAACGGAAAAACGTTCACTGCAAATGCTAAAACAGCTTTAGCCTGGTTAGCATTAAGTCTCACGCACACGAGGCGTTATCAATAGGCGGTGTCAGCGAATAACCGCGAACGAGGAAAGGGGATGTATAGTTTGTGAGAATACGAGCGCGATTGAACTCTGATTAATTTAATTGACGATTAGTTAAACCTGCAAAATCACTTAAATCAAATCAAAACTTTTACTTCCTTAATTGAATTTTGTTTTTCTTCGATGTGTTAAAGAACGAAAATTAATATTTCTGTCCGAAAAAGAATTGTAAAAGTTTTACTTGATAAATTAGTCATAGATAAGTTAATCGAGGTTTGTGGTCTTATGTCTTTTCTAATAATGTAGGTTAACTTTAATCTCGGTTTAATTTACTTTGCATCTTTTTTAGTTCTAAGAATTAAAAAAAGAGATCATTTTTTAGTTCTAGAATTAAAAAAAGAGAGATTAAAATTAATTTGTTAAATAATTGATAGAAATGGATATAAGAATTAGAAAAAGATGAAAAGAGTTAAATCAAGATTAAAGTTGATGCTTTACTTGATAAATGAATTATAATTAAATTAAATTAAATTAATTTAATAAAAGTTTGGGAGACATATCTATTTCTATCAATGTAGATTAACTTTAATTTCCATTTAACTTATTTTTTATTTCTTCCCAGAATAAGAAAATAAAGGATAAAAAATAAATTTATCAATCGATCACATTTTCCCTCGAGAAACTTTCGCCTAAACTTGCAGGAGTTCTCGCGAGAATTTATCCAAATTTATCGGCTGAAAGGCGATCGCAACTACGGGCCTGCAACATGTATAGACGACATCGTCGGCGACACACTCTCAACATTGGCACGCGTATCGACTAATCGAACGTCGGCGCTTTAACTGCGAGTTTCGACGGCGGTTGACGGCAACTCGATGGTTATCGCGTTGGAAGTCAGCGGTGGTGGTGGGAAAGGTGGCTGCTCGACACTCGACGTGACGGATCGTCACGGATCATCGAGGACGTCCGGCTGATCGTATTTGTCCGGCTGTGCTGCACGATCCTTTGGAATCCTGTTATGGCGTAACGGCGAAGTCGGCGCGAGGATGAGCAGAACCGCGAGGCCCGTTGGCCCCTGCAGGGGCGGCCTGTACGTCGTCGAGGGCGAGGTGTGCCTCCTGGTGACGGCGATGCGACGGGGTGCCCGATGGTCGTCGCACTCCCATCAGGTTAGAATATCGTCCTTCTTTATCGCCCCTGCGCGCGCTGTTCTTGCCAACGAGACTAGTGTCGTCAGCGTTTTTGCATGTACATACATCTGTTACTATTCCTAATCAAATCAAACAGGTTGTAGAAAAATTATGACTTTTAACGATAGGTGCTTCAGATTTGACACATTGACATTGACATTTGAGACGGAAGATAGCGTGAATCGTGATATCGTGAAAGATCATAAAACTTTGTTCTCTAATTGTGTAATTGTGTCAATTTCCAGGATGATGACCAGGACACTCTCATGAAGGGCTTAGGCACCTTGAAGGAGGTGTTGAATGAGCACCGAGATCTATCCCAATTGGAGCCCGCAGTGTTTCTTACCCCTTTCCTGGAAATTATTAGATCTGAGGAAACTACTGGACCTGTGACTAGTCTAGCGTTATCTGCTGTTAATAAGATAATTTCTTATGGGCTTGTTGGTTAGTCTCGATAGTTGTGGCAACGAGCGATCTTATAGTTTTAATCTTGTAACGCAACATGTGTTGCTTTGCAGATCCTAATCATCCTGCTGTAGCTACCTGCGTAGAAGCCATAGCGGATGCTGTTACACACGCGAGGTTTGTGGGTGCTGATGCATCTGGTGACGGTGTGGTCCTCATGAGAGTTCTACAAGTCCTGAGAGCCCTCATGCTGTCGTCCGCCGGCGATTATCTCTCCAACGAAAGTGTATGCGAAATTATGCTGAGTTGTTTTAGGATATGTTTTGAAACACGTCTTAGTGGTGAGTTGTGCGACGGTCTCATGTTTCTGCTGACAATTAGCAAGAGTGCATCGTAATAAGATACCTTTACAGAAATACTTAGAAAAACGGCGGAGCATTGCCTGAGGGATATGGTTCAACATTTGTTCACCAGGTTACCGCAATTTGTCGACGATACCAGAATCTTGCCAAATATGAAAGTAAGTTTTATTATATATGCGATTTGAAGTATCTATGTACAAAAAAAAATAACGTTCTATACTACATGAACATAACTTTTGGCAGAAAATGAGAACAAACAGCATAGAAAATACCCGTAGCAAGAGTAGAAAACATAAAAATTATGCGAAGCAAAAATCTAAGTCTACCACAGATGACATTGACGAGAAGGAATCGAATATTTCAAGTGCGGTTGACAAGATACGAGCCAGCCACTTGGCCACTACACCCGTCTCACCGGTCGGCAATATCGTTGATATGCAGGGGTCATTGAATCATGGAAGTGTTGATAAAAACGAGGACGAGAAGAGTGAGAGCAAAAATAATTTTAGCAAAGATAATAGTAAAGATGGAAACGACTGTATCAAAGCGACAGATAATCAAGAGATTAAGAAACAGGAGAGTGATAAAGATGTAAAAAGTGAGGTAGAAACGAACGAGACGAATAGCGCGTCTGAAAATATCGAGAATAAAGAAGTGGAGAATAAAGTTGTAGCTTCAGCAGAAAATAAGATTGTGGAGAAGGAGGATACAGCTGATCAGAAAAATACAGATGAATCTGAATCTTTCATTAAGCAATCTGTCTCAGAAAATCAAGGTACTTATTTCTTTTCACTAATTTAAAATAAATTTTAACAAGTTCCAATCCTTCATTTTTCGACTAATCGTGCAGGTGACGAAGAAAAAAGCATCGATTTAGCGCAATCTCCGACTGGCAGCGTGGAAGACTTGTCGATAGACGAAAACGTGTCTAGGGCATCCAAAGCAAAAGAGTCTGAACAAATCGAGGAATATGTGAATAGTCAGGGAGTCCGATTTATTCCGTTGCAACAGCGGGCGCCGTACGGCGCGCTGTGCGTTAGGGAATTGTTCAGATTTCTCATTTCTTTATGTAGTCCTCTTGATAAACAAAACAATGAAATTATGACTCACTTGGGTCTCAGTTTGTTGCAAGTAGCATTGGAGATGGCAGCTGACGCTCTTTCTAATTTCTTGTCTTTACTTGCGCTCGCGAAGGACGACTTGTGTAGGAATCTAATCTTGGTAAGAAAAACTAATTAATTTATTACAATTATATTTGTTCATTAATAAAGAAATGCAATAAATATTGTATTTATGTTTCAGCTACTTGGAACAGACAGATTGTCGATCCTCGCTGTAAATCTTCAAGTATCGTTCTTGCTGTTTGAGTCGCAAAGAGAACACCTAAAATTTCAACTGGAACATTATTTAATTAAATTAATGGAAATAGTTGTTTCTGAATCTAATAGAATATCATACGAACAACGGGAATTAGCGCTTGGTACGTTTTACTTTCGGAGCAATAAACGATTGTGCAATATATATTGATGGTATAAATTTTATTTTCATAATTTGCAGAGGCTGTAGTAAGATTGTGGAGAATACCTGGTTTGCCTGCTGAATTATACTTAAATTACGATTGCGGACTTTATTCTACGAACTTGTACGAGGAACTTATGAAAATGTTTTCTAAGAATGTTTCTTTACCAATGACTAATGGGATGCATACCATGCAATTAATTTCTTTGGACGCCATAATAATGTTAATTGTCGGCATGGAGATTCGTTGCAAAGGCTGTAAGGAATTGTGCAAACCATCGCGTCACGAGGCATCGTCAAATCTGCCCACGCGTGAAGATTTGCTTGCTATAAAAGCGAACAAGCGGGTAGGTATACGCTTTTCACTCATCTCTAATGCAATTACCGATGTAAATTTTTTGTAAATTTTTCTTTATTATTTCCAGTGGTTGTTTCTCGGCACAGAAAAGTTCAACGAGAATCCGCGGGAGGGTATCGCAAAGCTTGCGGAGCACGGTCTGCTAGGCGGTACTCCAGGTCACTCGGATCCTGAAAAAGTCGCAAAACTTCTAAGAGAGAATCCTGGTTTAGATAAGAAAGCGATCGGTGAATACATCAGCAAGAAGGAAAACAAAAACATTCTCAATTATTTCGTGCATAATTTTGACTTGAGAAATACTCGAATCGATCAGGCTTTGCGACTTTATCTGGAATCATTCAGGCTACCCGGGGAAGCTCCTCTTATATCTCTTCTGCTCGAGAAATTTGCTGAGCATTGGCATGTGCGTACACATATAATCTAATATTTATTAGAAATAATGCAGGAAGAATAACAAATCGTTGCTGTGTTTAGGATAGCAACGGTAGACCTTTCGCTTCAGCCGATGCCGCCTTTACACTCGCTTACGCTGTAATTATGTTAAATGTTGATCAACATAATTATAATGTAAAAAGGCAAAACAATCCTATGACTGCCGACGAATTTAAGAGAAATTTGAAAAAAGTTAATGGTGACGCCGATTTTGATCAAGACATGCTTGATGAGATATATATTTCAATTAAGTAAGTTACAAATATTAAAATTAAATGCGGGACATGTGCAAATATTATTTTATAATTATACTTGTAATTATACTTATTATTTATCTATTATTTTTGCAGAGGAGAGGAAATTGTAATGCCGGCCGAACAAACTGGGCTAGTAAAAGAAAATTATTTATGGAAGGTTTTACTGAGAAGAGGTTCCGGGCCTGAAAGTATGTACTTGAAAGTAGGCAATTCCGGCGAATTTATCGATAAAGACTTAGCTGAACATGCGTGGGGTCCGATAGTGAGTGCCCTTTGCCGAGCTTATGATAAAGCACCTGATAGATCGTTGCAACGCAAAGTTGCTCAAACATTTCTAAGGTTTGTTTATTATTTTATTATCTATAATAAATTGGTTCCTGTATTAACTATAGCTTGTCATTTTTTCCCCCCTCAGTTGCGCGGCAATCAGTGCTTATCATAGCATGTGCAGTGACCTAGATACGCTCATAGTGAGCCTCTGCAAGTTCACGGGTCTGATAATCGGCGGAAAATCCGAGCAAGTAGTTCTACACCTAGGTGGAAGCCCAAAGTCTCAAATGGCCGCTCGCACCCTCTTCAAGATCACGCATTTACACGGGGATGCCTTGAGAGCGTCCTGGAAGAACATCATCGATTGTTTGCAGTCGCTCTACGAGGCGAGATTATTACCGAAAAATCTTACGGAGGCGGAAGACTTTATCGATCCATCCGGCAAGATATCTCTACTCCGAGAACCGACCACGCCCAAGACTTCCCCGGGTGATCAAGGAATTCTTTCCACCTTCTATTCTTATATCGCGATGGATACGTCACGTGTACCGCATCCCGCCGAGGCGACCGCGCGAAAGAAGGCCATGGAGTTTATTGCCAATTGTTATCTCAAGGAAATCATAGAAGAAAGTAAATTCTTTCAGGTAAATTGATGATATATTGATTGGATTACGGGTTGGATTACGTTTAATATATATTTTAACAATTCTCGTCACTTTGCAGAGTGAATCGCTCAATTCTCTCGTTGGAGCTTTGGTGTCGGTGAATCCTAACGATGAGGACATATCTATATTTCTCCTGGAACTGTTGCTAGAAGTAACTATACAGAATCGTGACAGAGTAACGTGCATCTGGCCCGTGGTTCAGAGTCACTTGGATCGTTTGTTAACGGTGGCGGCGCGCGAGAATCATCCTTATTTGCTCGAGAGAGTGGCCGTGGGCATGCTGAGATTGGCTATTAGGCTTTTACGCGGAGAAGAGTTTGCGTGTCTATCTCCTCTACTACCTCTGACCCACTTGCCATCCGCGACAACCGCGCCGTTGGCTCGGCAAATCGCTTACGGTCTGTTTGAGCTGCTGAAGACGGGCGCCGCCAACATTCATAGCGCGGAAGATTGGAAGGTGGTGTTTAGTCTACTGGAGTGCGCGGGTGCTGGCGCATTGGCGCCCAAGCGGTCCAACACGGTTCTCGACGAAACGAACGCTCGGGCATCGGTCTTGGATCCCAGACCTATCAGTCCGGTGCCAGAGTGGGTGTTGGTGTCGCCAACCGGTACCGAGGCACCGCTTCCGGTAGCTGCCGACACAATAGTGCTGGCGCGCGATCTACAGTCGCACGACTCGGCGGCGTTTGTCAAATGCTGCGAGAGCTTGAACTTCCTGGTGCGCGACATGGCGCACGTGACGCCCTTCAACTTCGATCTGTGCGTCAATTGCGTGAGAACGTTCGCCGAGGCGGTGCTACAATGTACGGGCAAGCGAAACAGAGTATGCAACTCCACGGAGGAATCGGCGGGCTACCAACAGAGCCCGGTGCAGCTGCTGGATCTGATGCACACGCTGCACACGAGAATCGCACAGGTGTTCCGATGGTGGGCAGAGGAGGGTACCATCGACGATGGTATATCCCTGTGGCCGCAGGCCTGGCGACCGTTGCTGCAAGGTATCGCGCGACTCTGTTGTGACGCCCGCAGACCAGTACGCACCGCGGCAATCACGTATCTTCAGAGCACCTTGCTAGCGCATGACCTGGCGCAGCTGTCTGCGATCGAGTGGTCGCAATGCTTGGAGGAGGTATTATTCCCATTGTTGGCGCAGCTGTTGGGTCCAATTGCATCCAATGATCCCATCGGCGTCGAGGAAACGAGGGTCAGGGCCGCGATGTTGCTCTCCAAAGTATTTCTTCATCATTTGACTCCGCTGCTCACTCTACCCGGTTTCTTGCCGCTATGGTTAACAGTGTTGGAACTTTTGCGCGCGTATATGCACGCCGACAACAGCGAGCTCTTGTTCGAAGCGATCCCCGAGTCGCTGAAGAATATGCTGTTGGTCATGTCATCGGCCAATGTTCTGGCGCCGAGTTCCAATCTCTGGGCGCCCACGTGGCGGGCGATCGACGCGTTTCTACCGAACTTGAAAACGGAGCTCTTCCCGGAGCCACCTATTGTGGTTCTGCCGCCTCCGCCGGCGTCGCCGCAGCAGTCGTCACAGCCGCAAGTTATCAGCTTGGTCGGCCAACAGCAGCTACCGTCTTTTCCGGGATCTATAGCGCCGCAACCAGAAAGTACCGTCTCTTCGGCTGATGTCGAGTGCTCTAACGAGAATAACGCAGACACGAAAACCCTGACGCAACCCTTGGACATTCTGAATTCTGCGCAATCCAGTGGGCTATCGATTTCACTACCCACACTGATGTACAATAGCGAGGGCAAAGAGACACAGCAAGTGATCACTCTAGTTAGCCAACCAGCGCCCAGCGTATCCAGTCCGGTTGCGGTGCAACCGACAGCTCAGAGTTTCTTTGATATTTGCTACTCGGCGAATTCTTTGACCGAAAAGACGGACGAACGACAACTGCAGCAACCGGAGCAGCAGCAGCAACAACAGCAACAGTCAATGTCACCGCCAAGTGAGGAAGAGCACAGTAAATTGACGAAGAGCATGGCGCAAAACGTTGGTTTGCCAGACGAGAATCGCGACTTGGTAATCGCGATGAGAAAATACGAAGAATGGAAACAGCAACAGGAGCAGCAACAAATGCTGATGCAGCAACAGTGCACGCAGCATACGCAGCCGGCGCAGTATCAGTATTCGGCGACGAAAAATTCTCCGTACCACGTGGATCCATCTGAGGTGAATCGATGTCTTACATCTTAACAGGATCTTGAAGAGTCAATCGTTCGGCTCGATTGACTCTTAGAAACGCTTTGGCTCGATTAAACGATTTAATTCTTTCGCGAGTAACGCTAAAGTAACGTAAATAATCAGTATGTAAAGATTCATTGACGAAACATAAAGATAATGTTTGGTAATATCTTTACGCGACCATACTTGCAATTGTGAGAAATTGATATGATAGCTCGGTAGTATCTCATAAAAAAGAAATTATTTCTTCCAAAGTGCCAGAGGTTGTGATAGAACGTAACCGACTATTTTGTTTGCAGACAGTAGATTCTACGGGGACGACGACGACGGCGGCGACGTATAACTCCGCGGCGTATTTTAGCGAGGATCCGGCGGCGGATCTTCTCTTCGTCGTCACTAACCCTTGACCACTGTATATTTTCTATGTATAAAAATTGTATTATATAAAATATTTCTACAACGCGTGATCACGTTCTGTGTAGGATCGAGAATAATTGAATTCTAGACGAGAGAGAATAGGCGCAGAGTCGTTGTATCTTTGGTTTGTATATTTGGAAAGCACTCATTATATACAAATAATATATATATATATATAGATATGTACTATACGCGCTATTGTTAAGATTATCGTGCGTCGTATAATCTTAGCAATAACAGTAATACAATACAGTTCTCGGCACCACTCCCAGCACTCGATATGTCGTATTTCTGTTTTTCAATTATTTGCATTACGGACGAAAGGAGCTCTTTGCAAACAAGCTAAATGCCAAATCACGTTGAAAGCGATCGGTCAGTTCTTTGCCATTGATGTTTTATCGGCGTGTTACATGTGTTCTTATATGTAGAATGGTGCGAACCGTGATGTCTCGACTCATACAAATTCTTCTTAAGCATTTACAAATTCCTAACTCCTAACGACAGGTAAGAGAAATTCTCCTCTCATGTCTGCATGAATACACGTGTGTTAGACATGTACATACATGTTCAATGCGATTCGTAGAGAATGTCGAATTGATAATGGATGGTTTCGCTAAACAAGAATTGAAAGACTGTTGCGATTTCGTTGAGTTTCGATTTCAGGATGCTGTAAATATGCGGAAGACGATATTGCCAGTCGCGTTTCCTTGTCACGAGCAGGACAAGAAAAAGGAATCTATTTCCATATGCGTTTGTCGAAAACTGAACTCTGCGAAATCACATCGGTTTCATAGTCTCGTTATTTGTAACTTATACTTTTAATGCAATTCGAATGTTTCTTCATTCGGTCAGTATCGTAAAATCAACCTGTACATATGCAAATAATATATTGAGTAAGAAGAGATTTATATATGCAGCATGTTCATGTCCCCGGAGCCAAAGAATATCCAATAAATAAAGCAGCCCCCTACGCGATCAATATTACTAATGCGATATGTTCAATATAATATATAAATACTAATACAATATTAATAAACGGTATTGTGAGTAATACTGACGTAAATGTAACGTTGACATCGATATAAACATTAATCAATACATTATTGCGCAATACTGCGAAATAATATTGATTGCGCAAGGGCTGCAAGTCGACGTTGCATTTTAATGCAACTTGGAATTATTATAAATATTACTGCGAATATTTCGTTTGCAGTCGTTATTTTCCTTTTGTCGGCTTTTTTCCTTCTCTGTAATCGCTCGCGGAGGCAGCTCCCTTTCTTGAAGATCTGCCCGTGATTATTATTAGCTCTTAGGGTCAGAACATTTTATTATATCCCTGAGAACGATGCCCTCGTTTTTTTTTACTCGACAACGCATTTTCTTGCGTGTACGGGTACGATAGTACTCGTCAAATATTGAAAAATCAAAAGATTCCATTGCTGTCACTTGCGCAATTTGCGTCCATGTGATATTGTGTCCAATATACATAAATATAAAGCGCTACGAACACCGCATCTTTGGTCGCCGTCAAAAATCGTGGGATAAAAAAAAGTTCTAATCGTAAACGTACATAAAAATATATCATTCATTTCTCTTTCTCTCGCTTTCTCTCTATACGATTTAATTCATATTTAATCTCGCGTACAGAGATAGACACTCTGTCTAGATCCACATTCTGTATCGTTGTTTAAGGATATCGAATTGCCTTTTCCCAGTTCACCATTAAATTCTCATCCTCTTGTCGGTGCGATTAATTGGATCGGCGAGATAAATTGGACGGAATTCGGCTATCGTTAAGTTATTATCGCGCTGCGTCTGCAATAGTAGCCCAACGTCCTACACTTTTCGCAGAGATGCTGGGGGTGTACCTTGCTCTGGTCGGACACGTCCAGACCATCGGGTTTTTCCAACGGCCTCTGAAAATAATAGAGATGATTTTACCGCCCGCGTTCTGCGTTTCGCGAGAGACAAGAATAGAAATCTCGCTAGAGTATCTCGATTCTCTTTCTCTCTCTCTCTCTCTCTTGCATATAAAAATCTCTCGTTTATTCGATACAATATGATATTAATATAATTAATATAATTAGCGATTTATTTTAATATGTTGTTAATATTATTAAAATTGTTGAATTAATGTAATTAGTTGTGATTTTGTTTTTCCAAGATGTCTTGGCGATTGTACAGCGATTCTGGGATTCGTTTGAAGTATTCGCTCGCGGCCGCAGCTAACGCTCGATTATAATAGGAATTTCGCGAACGTCTCACGGGATCCGCGTAACGTAACGATTACCGGTGACTCCAACCGGGTATTTCTGCACACCGGGCGGCAAAGGGCGAGTGAGCGGGCGAGCGATTATGCGACTATAATTAGCTTTTCACGTCGGTTTACACGAGATTTTCGTTCTCTCGGCCGCGCAATATTTCGAGAGAGAGCGAAACGGTTCCAAGAGCCTTTCAGCGCGAGTCCGACCGGGGAGGATCTCTCGACTAATTTTGTATCTAACGATTAATCGCGCGGAGAGAAGCCGTCACGGGCGGAGGGCTCCCCCGTCGGCTCACCTGCTTGTGAGGATACACGTTTATGTGACACTTGATGCAGTCCTGGCCCATATTGGCCCAGCTGTTGCCCGACATCCATTTGCGCTTGCACTTGGGACACTTGTACTCGCCGAAGCACCGCTTCTTGCCCTGATACGGCGTCAGGCCCTCGCCCTTCGGTCGTGCCTGCGAAAAATTATATGAATTTAATTTCAATGTCTTAAAAAATTCAGTTTCTTATTCGCAATCTCCGCGACTGGAAAGACTGTAAAATATTCAATTCAGCAACAATTGATCCACCGAATTGATCATCGAAAGTTATATACATATTGGCTTATCAAGTCAGTGGATGATAGAAATTTTTCGCATATCGGTAATTTAATTAATTTAATTAATATCGCATGAAATAATGTAATAATTGAGAATAATCGCGTACATTTGACATTGTTTAGAATTTCAATAAATTTTATGAAATAATAAATATCAATAATTTTTAAACAATTTTAAAACATATTCGAGAAGCTGGTTTGCAAAATATTTCACGGTATTTGTGGCCATTTGTAGCTTTCGAAAGGATGTCATTTAAAAATTTTTCTCCTTCGAAGTGTGATTTCTGAAGATATACCTATTAATTAGTATTAATCGGTCTAGCTTTTTTATTTAGAGAATAATGAGATTAATATTCCACCCTTTTTTCGATAAATAGAAATGACGTGAAAAACGTCATCTCAATCAGGAGAAGCGGCTTATAATTGCCTCACTCTTGTATCGCGATAATTGACCATGTGACGTCATGTGTCCCAGAGACGCTGTTTATTATGTCAATTAGCGCCCAATTGAGCCTCGGCGCATCTCGCTATTGTTGCATCGAGGCACGCGCGCCGTTTACGAGTATTGTTAAATTTATCCGTGGTTCCTGACGATGGTTCTGTGTTTGATAGTGATTTCTTTCTGAATCACTTTAAGAAAGTGATAAAAAGAGATAATGATGAACGCTTCTCGATGCCAAATTTGAGATACATTAATGATGATTTGAATTCAGTTTATTCAAGTACAAATCGTTCATTTAATATTTATCTTATTTTCTTATTCACCGCTCCAATTCTCTGTTAACGCTTTGTCCAATGTTCTCACCAATTAATCGATCTTTATATTCTTGTAATAAAGATCTGATAAGATACATTTGAAACATTGTTGTGTTGTTCTGATGAAACACGCGATAATCGATCGAAGATATCCATGAATCAGATAATAGATGGGTTTAATCACAACTTGAAATCTTAGAATTAAAACACGATATCACAAAAGATTACGTTCGATCGCTACTATCATTTACTTTACGCATTTAACTTCAAACTTCAATTCATTGCAATTAATACTCGAGATTTCTATAAACGGTCCCAAAATAATCAATTCTAATCGATTTCAAATTTCAAGAAATCCAATGACGTATTTAATTTTTTATTTGCATTTTAAATAATTAATAAGTTAAAAACGCGAAATCTATGCAGCATTGAGAAAACAAGAAAATATCAATTTTTAAAAATATGTATTAGAAATTAAATTCGAAGACGTCGATATAATTCGTATAATTCATATTATTTTTTTCAATTTTGAAGAATATTGAATATTTCAGAAGAAACTACCGACCTGCGGGCAATCCTTTATGTAGTGTCCCTTCTTGAAACACAAGTGACACAGGTACGCCGGCGGCGGCTTCTTCGACGGTTTTCGATCGCCTACCGCCAATTCATTAAATTGTATCGCTAAATCCGCGATACTTTCCGCCGCGCTATCTATCATGGGTCTGACAGGTCCAGACGGATTCAACGCGTTCTGACGTAGATAAGTCTGCGACGTCGTACCGGGAAAATTGTTCCAGATCGCAGGAAGCAGCTTGCTCTAGAATATAAACAGATAACCCAATCGACGACTTATTTAAAGTAGACACGTTATTTTAGAAGACCCTAATTATCTGTCTAGCTTCTCCCCGTACCGACAGTTCTCTTTAAGATTAAGTTCTGAAAATAAATCCTTTGTTTCCCTCGCTTCCTAAGAATTAATTCAACGATGAGTCCAGATTGTCAAATGCCCTAATCGTCGCAGACAGCTACCTGATCGGACAGCTGCGACGGGTTCTGCTCGGCGATGGCCAGATAGACCCAGTTGAGTAGATGCGGCGGGTAGGTCGATTGCTGAAGACTCTTCTGATTCGACGCACCTATGCCGTTGATCGTGCTGTAGCCGATCCGAGTCGAGTCCTGCAACTGCAGGCGTTGCACAGCAGGTGTCGAATGGCAAGCGGCCATATTTTTTATCTAATCGGTTCGCAACTTTATCGGTTCCGGATGATGCCGTTGTCTCGTGTCGCGAGTGACAATTCCCTTCGGTAACTGTTCGTCATCTCCCTGTCCTTGAACGCGAACGGCGTTCTTTCCATCCAACTCGACGTCGAGAACTATCTCTTCATTGATCTTCCAGGATTATGAGGAGGGAAATTGAATGCGATGCTAATACTTCTCAGCTTCTTGATTTTCCTCAATATTTTATTTTCATGAATAATATTGTAAGTTCCAATGATTAGCACAAGTGACTTCTAACTTTGGAATTAACATCACGAATTTTTATAAAATATCATTACTTGCACGACACTTAAGCAGAATCATCTTTGTTTCGAGGCCACCACTGTGAAACTGAAAACAATGAAGAAGAAAGAATAAAGATATTACAATCTTATCGCACTGAAACTTCAGCTGCCACGAATTCGTCTTTTCTTTTTCCTTTGGATTCTTACGAAATTTCGTCGAGTCACTTCACCGTCAGTCGTTTTCCCGATGTAACGGTTCTCGGAAAAGTGCCATCTTCTTCCGGACGGACTCTTCAAAATAAGCGCTTAATTTCTACGGGGCTCGCTTTTACGCGCTCTTACACACACACACGCCGGACGGATCTCGTTTCATATGTTACTGAGATGCGTATTTTTGTCTATACATTGTGGAAAGGGCTTCCTTGAAGTCTTCCAATCTCTCTTATTCCTGGCAACCGCGGAAGTTTGCTTCACTCGTGAAATATAAATTTATCATTAAATACGTTTGCCCGATTTAAATGATTGATTGATCTTGTTATGATTTTAAGTATTAATCTTCTCTGCATATATCAACGTGAGTTAAGTCTCGTCGCTAAATTACTTATGAATTACTCGTCCTAAATGATTAATGAATCATCTTTTACGATCACGTTTTAACGTTCGTAGCTGTGTGTGTACAATATAGCAAAACGGCCAACACTTTCGATGAATTTTAGCTCACAGAAGCTAAACAGGAGCTCTCCTAAACCTGTAGAAATGAAAATGTATACTCCTCAGTCGCGATAATATAAAATTGCAACTCGCATAAAACTCACACTCATTTTCCGTGCAATCGCGCTCAAGTCAAAGTCACCACTTGGAACGTTTCGAATTCGCATATTAAGATTGAGAGCAAATCTATCCGAGTTTCATGTCGAGAAAAAGATTTCAAAGATATCTTCGCGTAGATTGCTTATCAATCTTCATATATACTTTTCAGGGTCACTATCTAAAGTTACAAGCGAAGGTCGCACGATTTTTACGCGATTCCCACGCGGTCCCGCTCGATCGGGACCAGGAGGCTCGAAACGGGCCTGAATCGCGCCCGTTGGCCGAGTACGATGCGCCCGCTGCGCGTCATGTTAACTGGAGGAACGATTCGGCGTTGGGCGAACGCTAGAGACGCGCTTACTAACGAATGCGTGCGGCGGAGCGAACGCGTAAAGGCAGGACGGACGCGGAGGAGAGGCCGAGGAGAAGAGCCGAGCCCCGCCATGTGTGCGTCTATTTCCGTGCTTGCTCTCGACCGACACGGCGCCTCCGAATGGACCCCCGACTCGAGCCGCTGTTTCTCTTCTCTCGCTGCTCTTGATCGATTCGCGTTGCCTCTCTCATGGTCGTGGCCCACGTGGCTTGACAGACGCGCCCGTTCACGTCTCGCACGACGTCCAATGAACAATTTGACTTTGGACGCGTCTCGGTGCCCTTAAATATCTTCAGGCTTCCGGATATTTAAGGTTCTCCGATGTTAGCTGTTATTTCGGTTGCCGATTACCCAAAAATATGTATACGGCGTTTTTTTTTTAGGGAATATTAGAGAAAATGGTTATTAATAATTATATCTTAGTAACGCAGTTTGTTGAGGATGATGTAAGATATTGTTGTTGATAATTACGATTATTGAAAGGAAATTGTGTTATTACTGATATCATCTTGTATTATTTAGTATTTTTATCATTTTACTGAATACATTTTAAATTAAAAAGATTTTAGATTTTTATAATAATATGTTTTATAAATTATCACAAGTAATTGATAATGATACATTTTATTACGGGTTGTAAATAATCACAATTGTATATGTATTGTATATACAATAAGAATGCTTTTATCGCTGGTCTAGGAAAATCTTGACAAAGGATGTGTTATTATTGATATCATCTCATATTTTCCAATATTTTATCATTTTACTGAATATATCTCAAATAAAAAAAAATTAGATTGTTATAATAATAAGTTTTATAAATTATCACAAGTAATTGATAATGATACATTTTATTGCGGATTGTAAATAATCACAATTGTATGTGTGCATATATATATATATACACAATATATATACAATATATATACAATATATATGCAATATATATATATATATACAATAAGAATGCTTTTATTGCTGGTCTAGGAAAATCTTGACAAAGGATAAGTATACGAAATCGCGATGTACGAAACGCGTTCTATATTGCATCGATGTATTTATACTATTTAATGTCAGAATCGCGTTTGTCGATTGAAGGACCGTCGGCCGTGCCTTCAGTCACGATATCAAGGAGAGTCACCGAACTCATCTATAAATAAACTCCAATTGCTATTCGCGTGTATCGATTATACTCACCGAGTTGTGCCAACAAATCGCTATGACGCGAATCGTCTTTGACACGATAACGGGGAAGTTGCATACGTTTGAACGATATCGAACGATATTGTCGTCGATATATAGGATCGAGTCGCAGTAAACCGTTCCGAAATTCTTGCTGTCACATTTCAACAATTTCATTCTTACATTGCATATTTGACACAAAGTTGAGTCTTCATTCCAGCAGTACGTCGCGTCAAATACGTGCATTGCATATGCAACGAAACAGACGTTCAAAGTTTATTACGTTTCGTCTTAGGGGATTGGAAACCCTAATCCTCTCTAAATCACGCACGGATATCTGTGTCACCAAATAATAATTGTAAAAAAGACTTACTATTTACAGAGTTGAGCTTTGCAAATCGTCCAATCTACTGACGTAATATCGTTGCCGGTGACGTTATAATAAAAGTATCGACGGAATTACAGACTTGCAGCGCACTATAGACTTTTCAAATCTGATGCACTTGATACCATGCAGTTTATTGCTGGTAAAGTGGGCTGGAGGTATTATGATATCTTAAATTGGAATTTGCAACAAATTGTATTTATGTCGCGGAATTACAAGTTGCGCTTAACAGCAATTTTTTTGAGGGCACGTATAAAATTGCGAAACGCTGAGTAGTCTTTTTAATAATTAGGCCCGCTGTAAACTCTCGCGGGTTGCAACGGTTGGAATAATATTCCAGCCGCGTGTATCGCGTTATCTACGTTATCTAAAAGTTACAAATTTAATTCCGAGTTTATATTACTTTGTTTGATTTTCGTATTACTTGATTGTATTTTCATTTTATTAGAGAATTCAGAAGAGCTTGAAAACTCCCTTTTCATATTGCTATCAAAATTCAAACTATAAACACATACTTATACGTTCTCGAATGCAGTTCAGGATGCATGAGATAAATATCAATAATCAATTGATAATTGATGTTATCGCGATGTCTAGTTTTTTTTTTATCGCAGTATCTATATATCCACGTTCATATCTACCTTTATCTCATTTTTAAAATATCAATAATTTTGATATTTTAAAAATGGTAGATCTGACTTTCCTTCAAAGAATTTTTAAATTAAAATCGTTTCAATATCGAATAGTAATCGCCGCGTGGTTTAAAAATATAAAAACGAAATATACAAAAATTCACAAAGTTTATTATTAGGCAAAAGATCTCGCTTGGAACTCCTAACTAAAAAAAATGTCTATTTTTTTCTGTGTCACGGACTGCTGACATCACAGAGGGGGTCCTTTTTTTCTGATGTTCGATCCCTCCCCCGCCCTTTAATCGGTTCACCTGCTTTCATCGAGCGAGGACCATCCCTTACTAATTACCGGCAGATCGATAATCATCGATGAGGGCCGTGCACGAGGCTCTTCGGAGCAGTCCAGACTCGTCGGCGAGCGAGGCAACATGAAGAATTGCGGTTTCTTCGATCGTATCAAATATACACAAAACCGTGACTTTATCGCATCTGCTTGTTCGTATAGTTTTAGCTCGTAATACATTTTGAATATTTCTGGTAAAGCGACATTAAAGTGATGGATTTGACCGGAAATTACCGGTTAAAGTTCGTTAGTAAAGTGACGCGAATTTCCACAATTATTATTATTTGAAAAAAAAAAAAACAAATTACAAAATTAATTTAGCTTAGAGATTATTACATCAAAGTAATTATAATTGTGAAAGTGATTGACTAATTATTATTCAGTATCGGGATCGTGATGCTTTTCAGCGCATAAATCTTGAACAGAAAAAAGTTTACGATTTTTCACTAACGAAAGAAAATCGTGAAATTTCTCACCGTCGATCTTGCGGATAAAATGGAGAAATATGAAAATATGGAGATAGTGGGCGAGGGAAGTTACGGACTCGTGATGAAGTGCAAGCATCGCGAAACCGGCCAGATAGTGGCGATAAAAAAGTTCTTGGAAACGGAGGAAGACGTTCAGGTGCGAAAAATGGCGTTTCGTGAAATAAGGATGTTGAAGGTCATTATTAATTATTAAGATTTGCAACAACGCTATATTGCTTAATATTAAACAGAATGATATCATTTAGAAGTTACACCATGAGAATCTGGTGAACATGCTCGAGGTGTTTCGCCGAAGGAAACGACTCTATCTCGTGTTCGAGTATCTCGATCACACCGTGCTCGATGAATTGGAGGAAAGTGAAAATGGTCTCGATTGGGAGAAATCGAGACGATATATTTTCCAAATACTTCGTGGTTTGGACTTCTGTCACAATCACAAAGTGAGGAAAATTTCTGGATTTAATAAAGTTTTATTTTTATTACGGTGTAGAAAAATCTTCTTACATTACTTTAATTACTTTAATTATGATTAACTTCACATCTCGTATCAAATAGCTATATTAAAATTTTACTAAAATAACATGAAATAAATTTTTTCATGAAAAATAATATACATATATATTACTTCTTATAACATAATAAAAGTATAACTATATTTTTCATAATTACAAAAATTGTGATTTATAATTTTGATTTCATTATTGTACTAAAAAAATACAGAGCAATCTGCACAAAACGTTTTTAGTAATCTTGAGCAACATATATATACATATATATATAATAATTTTTCCATGTAATTAATTTTTTCTAAAGAATTATGTAAAATAAATCATGACAAGTAGCCGTTATAATAAAACAAACAGATCATATTTTATGCTAAAGTTTCGATTAATTTATGCATTTAACAGATACAAAACACGCGCACGTGATGTATTTTCGTGTATCAGCAACCTTTGGCAATAATTACGCCTTCGTTATGGTAAAGTTCACGGCCGTGACGCTTAAATTCCAAGTTGCAGTAAGCAGTGCATGTACAGCAACACGCGACCGCCGGATACTTAATGAATGATAGCATTGTAACAAACGAGGGCAACGGTTGCTGTATTTAGTCGAACTCGAACTCTCTCGGAAAGTTCTAGCGTATGGAAAACATTACGCGTTTGCAATTCAAATGAGAGTTCTACGAATGATGCACATACAATCTGCCCTAATTAATTTGATCATTTTCTTCCTCCTAAACGATTCCTCCTACTTTGACCTTTCCGCTTTTAGAAATTCCTTTTTCTTTATTTTCATAACAAGATTCGTTTATTATATCGGTTTATTACATCGGTCTTGTTAAATTTAATTGAACGGTTTATTTTTACTTTTCTGGCTGAATAAGATTTTCCTTCCGACAGATTATGCATCGCGACGTGAAGCCCGAGAACGTGCTGGTGTCGCCGAACGGCGTGATCAAGCTCTGCGACTTTGGTTTCGCGCGCTACATCACCGGGCCCAACGAATCCTGTACCGATTACGTGGCGACGAGGTGGTACCGCGCGCCAGAGCTCCTCGTCGGCGGCTCCAGGTATGGCAGAGAAATCGACGTCTGGGCGGCCGGATGCATCTACGCCGAGATGGTCACCAGCCAGCCACTCTTCCCCGGCGACAGCGACGTCGATCAGCTGTACCGCATCACAAAGGTCCTCGGTGAGTTGGGAATGAAGAGCATGAATGATGATCGGTGAAGCAATTTTATTAATTAAAGAATCGATTAGATATTCTTAATTTCAGATACATTCTTAAATTCAGAAATAGAATTGTATTTTGTTGCAAATTATTCGGGGAATGTGTAAAAAAAAATCTGCTATTCATTATTGAAATTTTCATATCAACGAGCCTTCACTTTGCTGCTGATTTTGAAATTTTAATAGTAAATACTTAATTATAAATACTTAATTTTAAAGCATACTTTTGTAAAAAAATGTTTTGGACAAAACTTTTAATTTAGATTTTTAATTTCGATTTAAATGGAGATATTTAACTAGTTTACTCTATTAAATCTCGTATGGCAATATACTGTGTCGAAAACAGGTCCCCTTTACGGCAAGCAGGCGGCAAACAATAGCGGCAAACATGTCAACAAGCATGTACTTTTACTCCGGCACGCGAAATCCGATGAGGTTGCTGGCTTAACGCGACCCACGACGGGTCTCCGAAGTCTCTTCCCAACGTGGAGTCCGATGGCGGTTGATTTTCTGGCACAGTGTCTTCGTACAAATCCTGCTACCAGACCGAAATGCCTCACATTGCTGCAGCATCCGTTTTTCTCGCAGGACGGTTTCGCCGACAGGTTTCTCAGTGAATTGCAGCGACTTGTCGCGAAGGAATCCGCGATGAATCTGCTCGGAAACAAGAGGGTGAAAACGAACTCCAGGATCTGCCGCAGCAGCACCGGAAGGTTGGCTTAATGACGAGTTAATCTAACTCAATGACAAGTTAGTTTAGCTTGGGTGACGAAAAATAATGATTCTCGTAATGGAAACTAAGTTGTTGAATATTCCATTAAAAACCGTGCATGCGTCATTGCTTTTAATAAATAAAAATTAAAATAAATGTAAAGTTATAGTCTGTATTTTTCATATAAATTATTTCTTTTTCCTATTATTTTGACTAATTTGCTTTCAGATGGCAGATGACGTTAATCAAAGAGAGGCGAGCGGCGAATAACATGGAGCTCGAAACCACGGAAAACGATTCGCCGGGCGAACGAGTTAACGCGAATCCCGCGAGTAAGCTTCAAATAAGTCGGCCGCGCGAATTGCGTTACTTCGGACCGGTCTCGATAATACCGAACACCACGTACATTCGACGGCTGGAGCACAAGGGGCTTCTGATCCCTGAATCGAAGGGCTGTGTCTTGCCGGCTCTGATGTCGAAGACGAACGCCAAGAGAAAAAAGCTCGATCTGCCTGGCGTGAAAAATCATTGATCGTGCCCGACAAAGGGCACGCTGCCTTTTCGTAATATTAATTGCTGAGAAAAGGGAGCAAGGAGGGAACTCACGCACTGTACAGAGAAACTCATTGTCTGCGAGACGTGGAGCGTGTATATATCTTATATTTTCCACACTCTATAAATGAACAAATGTAAATGTAAAATGTCGATAGTGTGTTTGTAAAGAGCGACTTATTCGCGCTTCTGTAAGAAAGAGAATAAATACTGAGATGTCCTTTTACTTTGTACCGAGTACATCAGAATGTATGAATATCCATATCCTCGCGTTCCGGAATTCCGGAGAGTTTCTTTCCAATGGATGCAGCACAATTTATTTCACGTAAAAACACGTGCGTAATTAATAGCATATTCTTGAGATTAATTAATGATTAAATAATTTAGTAGCTGAAATGAATAAAATAAAATAATTAAATTAATTAAATAATTTAATGACTTAATGATTGATGAACAATCGTTTTATTATCTTCTTTGTAAACTTATATATTTTTAATAATATTTTCAAGAAAAAACATTTTAATTTATTCGCAATTAAAAATATATGAGTTAAGATGTGAAAATATCAGCGGCCACCCGGTACGGCTTTGGCATACTGAAAAAAATAAATAACGTTAACTTTGACCTTTGTTTTCCTGCGCGCCGTGTTTATCGCGTCGTCAATGTCGTCATTCGTGCGCGAGTGCTCGGTCCATCAGGTAGCTCCGCGCTTCGCGTCTATCCCCCGTATTATCCCTCGGGATTTGTCGATCGGGACTAGTATTGGGATACTTCGACTTCGAACGTGATTCTTCACGGATAATTAATTCGCTTGATCGACTGGCGCCGGCAATGAACGACTCTATGTTCCCTCATAATTACGTGCTTATCGAAGGAAGTATTTCGTTCAAAATCAGAGAAATTATCAAAGCGATAGAAAGAATGGCCCAGATAACACGAGATCTCTAAAACACGTCCTATGGACATTCCTAGAACATAGAGACGTTCTCAGAATATTCTTGAGATATCTTTGGAAGATTTGTGTGGAAGATCTGGGATACTTGCAAGCTATACTGCCTTGTCGTTGCATTTATGGATGATAATTATCTTCCCGTCGACGTCTTTTTTGCTCACACTCCCAGTTTACTCACATTAAAATTTCAAAATCAGCAGCAAAGTGAAGGCTCGTTGATATGAAAGTTTCAATAATGAATAGCAGATTTCTTTTTACACATTCCCCGAATAATTTGCAACAAAATGCAATTTTATTTCTGAATTTAAGAATAAAGTACCTAATCGATCCTTTGATCAATAAAACTGCTTCACCGATGAAAAATGATAATCGAAATCGAAAAGACAACGACGCAATATCGATTCGACATCGATTCGACCAATCGTTTCTCGCGCCGTTTGTCAATAATTAATTCGAGAAACGATTCGACTTTGCAATCAGACCTCACCGGCACATAAACGAGTACGCAAAATTTACATGGTAAAATAAAATCGCAAAGTCGCGGATGAGAAAATATGCCATTTTTAAATCTCGACCGCGATTGGCTCGCTCGTGATCCTCCGGCTTGAATCCTCCGTTTTTCCCCGCGTCACTTCGGTCTCGGACTCCTCGCGACGACGCGACGCGACGCGGCGGCGAATCACGCAGCAAAGCGCGGTGAAAATAACGCCCGGAATTTGTTTTCTCACGGCGCCCAGCGCGCCGTTGTTTCTCCGAGCGTGCCTTGTTGTCGTCCGTTCGAAAAAAAAACAGTTCACGAACGTCGCGGTCGTGTCGTCGTATTATTCTTTGCAACGCGACTCCGCCAATCTCGCCATTTCCGAGCGGATCGATGGACAATCGATGATCCGACGCAGTCGCGAACTAGTAGCGAATGTGTTCGGACATGTTTCGTCCGAAAGAAATTTTTTGAAAGTTGCTGATGCAACTATCCGTTTTTGTTGCACTCTAATTATTTTGCATACCCTCACACACGATTTTATTTTTATACATTAGAACGCTTGGCCGTATCGAACCCGAGTTGGGGATCGGGTGCCATTAACCAAAGAAGAAGAAGAAGAAGATGATCCGGCGCGACGCCGTGCGATCGATTACTTCCCGCAAACGCTACATATTTGAAAAGTGAGTGGAATCTCGAAGACTTCGCGCAAGTAAATCGCGATTAATATATTTAGAGAACCGATAACCTATCAGTGATAAATTAATGTCGCGGCGTCGCCGCGCAGGTTAGCGGGTACAGTCATAAATGTCATAATCGGGCGCGTACAGTCCCGATTGAAATCCGAGGGAGACCGTCAACCGCGCGAAGTTGGCGTTCATACATCCGACGGCCTGTCCAAGTTCCTCGTCTCCGAAATCGATAGCTCGAACTGCTGAACTGCTGTCCCGTAATTACGAGACCGCGACTCTTTTTTTCGCAACATTTGTTCCCCTTTCTTCGCGTTAGAACGTGCGCCGCGAAGTGTTGTGATTGTATTCGAGATGATTAGTTGGCGCGCGGGAGTGATTAATCGGTTTCGCGAGTGTGTTGTGTGAGACTTCCGAAAATAAACTGACAATGAGAGAGGGAGAAAACCTGGAGTTCCTCGACATCGAAGAGGAGGAAGCTTTTCTACGTCGACACCGCGGCATCGCGTTGGTGAGTCTTCTTTATTTTTTCCAATTTATTTAATTTATTTAATATTAAATTGTGTTAACTAGGGCAAATCTTAATGTGTCTTTCCACGATTGAATATTATATGTATAAAGTGTTCAGAGAGATTTTTTTTTGTAATCATATACGAAATTCTTCTCGCTTTTCCTTCATTAAGGGAACGCATATGTAAGAATTCCCTAGTAGCACAAAACGTTGGCGCAATATTGGTCCAATCATATAAATACAATATTAAATATTGGTCCAATATTGTAAGG
>VBVR01000704.1:0-43052 GCA_011638315.1 Tetramorium parvispinum | reverse complement strand
GAGGGGGGGTGGGTTGTTGCTAACAGGCGTTACTCGCGTTGCTGACGTACGCGGGCTCTCGCGTGTGCGCGGCCACAAAGGAGCGACGCAGGAGGTGCGAATTGCCGACGGTAGTACGAGAGAGCGGCGGTACGAGTTACCCGGGAATTAGTGACGAAACGGTGAGACATCCTTCGCCGGGCAACAGCGGTCAGGAGAATCGAGGTGAAGAGGTGGGAGCCATGCCGCCCGGGCGAGCTTCCCTCGAGGCAGCCAGCAGGATCGTCCAGCTACTGTCTTCCTGTCCTACGCGGCTGCCTGCTCGTGTTTGCTCTTGCTGAGAGGTAAGAAACCCCAACCGGGGATTCTTGGGCCTCCGACAGGACGAAGTTGCGATTATTGACGGCGTTCCGAGTCGCGAGCGGCTCTCTTCGTCCTGCTCGAGAGATCGAGAGTGCGACTTCTGAATGGAGGTTCAGGATCGGCAGGTCTTACGTGAATAGAGTAAGCATTCGCAACTATCGGCTTATTTAAATGTGAAATTAAATGTGAAAGACTTGATGGAGACGTTGATTAAGAATAGCGACTTTTAAATCGTAAGTACAATTTAGAGATTACTTTTATAGCTTCTCTATAATCGCGTCTCCATTGTCCTTTGAGGGTTTCGCGAGCAGTAATATTTATTAACGATATAAGAATTAGGGTTCTTCGTAAATACGAATGAGATACAATTTCCATTTGTCGATAACGTATACATTTATCGAAAGCTGATATTCTATCGAGCGACATGCGATATTCTCGTCTTGGTTGTCTCTGACGAAGAAAAACAAAACTCCGTCCGGTCTTTTATGTTCTACGACGTCTTGTCCGTCGCACTATAAAAATCCTGTAAAATCTATTTAGCAATTAACCAAACCTCGTTGATCTATAATTACTGTGATTACTCGCGAGAGAAGTCGAATTTCCGAGCTGCGGATTCCGCGCGACTGCTGATTGGAAGACGTTTCTCCTCGCCGTAATAAAAGTCAAGAGGATTACTTTGAAACTTAGTCCCGACGACGCGCTTCTCTCAGAAATCGTTTGATGAATTACATTTTCCCAAGATATTTCTATCTGATTACGCAAAGCGATCGTAAAGTCGATAGACTCTTTAAATCCAGTCCCTCCCTCGTGCGAAATTCCTTCGTGATCCCCACGAAATCCTAATGTTTAATGTCCGGATTTTATCCTCTTCATAATCGTTCCCGATCGTTTTGCACGCACCTATGTCGGATTATCTCAATGATATGCACGGTTCCCCGGCTTGTAGCGAGCGACGATGGTGTGTCCTTAGAGGATCACCGTTCATCGCTCGTTGTCGGTCCAAGACATGTCTGCAACAATAATCGGCTTTCCGCCGCTTCGCAGCGTCGTAGACGCCACAATTCGATTGTCTTCTCCAGATAATTGTCTTTCATGAAGCGTGTAAATATATTACACTCGATGACCTGACATCACAAGCATTAACATGATTCAATCTCGATTTGATTCGCCTCTGCACGGTCTCACACGAATGTTGAGTCCCGTTAGTCTCTAATTCCGCAAGAATTTAAATAAATGAGCGCATTCCTTCGTGATGGGATCCGCATTCTTTGGAGAGAATTGGGAAGAAAAGGAAAATATTTTCGATGACATTTATCTACTAAAAACTGATATTCTATCGAACGGTAGAACTTATTAACTCGTTAAATTTACTAGGAGAATTTTTCCATTACTTAAAGAAATATCTCTTCTTTTTCTCCGATTGTATACAGAGTTATTCTGAAGCCATCAGGCTTTCATTTCGTTCATCCGTTCGATATTGCGGTTTCGAGATCCCCTCGATCGTTTTTCCGGCGCTGGCCCTCGACTTATACGCATTCCGGCGGCTATGCATTAATTACTGGAAATCCAGACATGAATCATGATGTAACGCACAATGCGCGCGTTGACATGGACATCAACCATCCCGTCATTACCATGTGCTCCAGGAATTTTGGCCGATACACCGTGAGGTCCTGTCGATGAATCCCCGGTCGAACAGAATAGACGAGCGTATTCATACGGTCGCGGTATCTCCGATATCGTGAGGAACGATCGTGTTAATTAAAGCTTGCCCAAACACATATCACATTTTATCGGCAGCAAAATAAAGATCCGCGAAATACGTTCTTGTGAAATTGTATATCGAGGATTTATCGCTGTTGCGAGATTATATTAGAAAGAATTTATGTAGTGTGACAAATCCTTATATACATATATATGTATATACATATTTTACATCTCATATATACATACACTGAACAAAAATTCTGGTTAAAAACGGACGAATTAGAAAATCTTGAAGACGTGATCAAATAGTCTGGTTATTATAATAGAAATTCTGGTTATTATAAATAGAACTCACTACTTCATAACTTATAAATTTCTATTATAATAATTTCTATTATAATAATTTCAATTATAATAACCAGAATATTTGATCACGCCTACAAAATTTTCCGATTCGTCCGTTTTTAACCAAAAATTTTTTTCAGTGTATGTGAAAAAAATAAATTATATAAAAGAGTTATGTGTGTATGCGAAAAAAAAGAATTATTATCATATATTTCGAGACACGAAAATAATTTTCCCATATCCCTCCCGTCTGTCACAGACCCCAAGGTTTTCCATCTCGATGTGATGGAACGTCTTGCACATTCACGAATAATATTTGCCGAGGTGAGACGGCGTATTTAAGACCGCTCGAGCCACATGATGAAGGAGAGTGGAAGAGTCGTTGGAACGTGCGACTCCCGAGGGATCGCGTCGGTAGGCTCGTTTCATTCTTCCCGCGTTCGTCCGAGATGATGCAAAACAAGACGACCGCGCTCGTAAAACCCACGCCGGCTGTTTGCGCCTCGGGAACAACAGCCTGGAATTGCGACGATCGCTGTCGCGTGGAATTTATCGTCCATTTCTGCATCAATCTTCATCGCGTGGATTCTCGCGCCCTTCCAGAGAATATTTTAGCATCCGATTCTACTCGAATGTCTGATTTATCCCATCCATAATCCATAATCGGAGCGAACTAAATTACAATTCGCGTCCGGATTTATTGACATTCGTCCGAGGATATGAATACGTTCGTCCTGCGGCGAGCGTATCCAAGCTGGCATTCGTTAATGTCCGATAACCACGTTATCGACATCCATACGTCCCCTAATTAAACTAGCCGATGCCTCTATGAATTATGGCGGCGCCTTACGCTGGAAATTCCCAGCTAATCGAATGACACGAGTTTTCAACTTCGGTAACCGCGCGCGGCTGACAAAGTTACTCTCCGTATCGGACATCGAATCGGAATGTCGGATCCCGACACTACCGCTGTGCGAGCCATAATTTCTCTTGGCGGCACACTAATTTCCTTTAACAAAATCGTTTTCGCGAACTCGGCCGTTTCTAACGGTAACGTACGGACAGTCATTTCCGGTCTGCACATCTGTTAATTTCCCGTCGTAAGCTTTCTGCCTTCCAATTTTCTAACTTTGTCCAAGGGATCGTGCAAAAATAAATCAATTATCTGTTTACGCCTAGGTATTACCCGATTGCGCTTGTTGTCAATGTGGATTTCTTGCGAAAAGAATTACTGCAATCAAGGACGATTACATTCTCTACTGATATTACGTATTACAAAGGTACCTCTGTACACTGAAAAAGAATTCTGGTTAAAAACGGACGAATCAGAGAATCTTGATCGAATATTCTGGTTATTATAATAGAACTCAATACTTTATAACTTATAATAACCAGAATATTTGATCACGTTTACAAGACTTTTCTTACTCGTCTGTTTTTAACTTACTCGTCAGAATTTTTGTTTAGCGTAGGAAAGTTAATTCGCACGCGTTTTCGCGCAAATAAAGACGCGAAGACTAAACAACCACGTACACGAATCCCAAGCAGAGATGTCACGAGCGCCGAGGAGAAGGAAATCATTAATTTTAATTCCGCGAGCCAGTGTCCTCGCGTTAGCGATTCAGCCAAGTTAGCCGCTGGTTCAAGTAGGCCAATAGGCCAAATTAGAATTTGAGGGAGTTAACGGACGCGCGAGTTAGCGTCCCCAGAGAGGGAAGAAATTCCGACCCCGTCGTCACCGAGCGCGGACGCGCCCCAAAGTTTTTCTTCTCTCCTAATTTCAAATTCTCCGCGGGACGCGGAATTCCTAGACAAACCGCCGGTGAATTAGGACGCCATCCGGGAATACCGAATGACGTGCGCGCAAATCGCAAAACAATAATGACCCCGCAGTGGCCGTGGAAATCCGGACGAGGAAGCACGTGATCGATCCGATCAGATTCTCTTGCTCCTCCTCCCTCCCCCCGAATTAGGAATCCATGAAGCTTTCTGTCGTTATAATTTCACGTTGTTACATTACGCGTCTACGCGAATCGCGGTGTTCCAGAAACTTTTTCTGCAACTGAAATATTTAGTATCCCCCGTCCATTCTGGGGATGTTATTTTCTCGCGGCGAAATCTCGCTTGTTTTGATAGCCTAACATAATCTCGACGAATTCCGATTCCTCTTCCCGTATCCGATGTAATTTTAGCGCGGAGATAGCGCATTCCGATCTCTCAAGCATCCGCGCTTTCTCCCCCCTCTTCTTCTTTTTTTCGTATTTATTTTTATTATCAGCGGACGGTTTTCATGTCCGATATATCGGATGGTCCAGGATCCCAGCAACAAGGCTATCGATAACAGGGGAAACGGATATTTCCGCATCTTCGCACGGGCGAAACAGTAGTCGATCAGCAGGGGGCGAGAGACGAAAGGGGGAGGAGGAAATAATAGTTCGGTTCGATGGCCGAATAAAGCGCGCAGCCTCTCTCTCGGAAATCATTTCAATGACGATCGATCATGTCCAATTAATCAACGTCGAGGCGTAATAATGCCGTTTAATTATCGATGATTTACTGCAAATTGCCGCGGTGTATTATATACATCTTTTAGTTCGGACGCACTTAAAATAACACCGCGCCCCATTATCGTCGGTCGCGCCGTTTCGCAAAACGAAAGCCGCGGCAATTCTGCTTAATTGACGATAAAGTATCGACGCGCGAGAGAGATTCTGTCGTTTATCACGACGGTGATCATCGGCGCGCTCCTCTACCGGGGGATGATTTGTTGGCGTCCGATTGTTATTATTCACCCGGATCATTGTTTCCTGAGCTCCGGCGAATTATCGGCATCGCGCCTTTCGCAAATCACACGGTATCTTTCTTTTTTTTTTCCCTCACGCGACTGTCTCAGTCGGATTACATTCGTAATCCGTTTTGCAAAACGACACTCGCTCTCGACCGTGCAAGCCGCGACGCGATAAATCCATGCAGCGCACTCGCGCGTTAAGCCACGAGAATTAATACCCGTATTAGAAGGAATTAATCCTTATTTCATTATCTCCCAGCAGTGTAGAGCAGTGCCACAAAGAGACGCGGGCATTTCGTGCGTCCCCGGAACGGTGTACCGGTGTATTCACGCGAGAGCCTTCCGTCCGTCAGGCTCGATACGTTCGTGCATGCGCGCAGCGTTTAATTTGTAAAATGAGAATTAAAATTGCTTCTAGCGCTGTCACGCGCGGACGCGACAGATTGGACGTGGCTACGTGAAAAATCGAGGCGGTGCAATCGAGCCCCACGTTTCTCGCCGAGCGATCAAACAAACGCGTCTTGAGTGCCGTTGGTTGAATTAATCCTGTCCATTGTGCGAACGATACCGTCGTTTCGACAACGGGGGAGTAAGTGAAAATCGGAAGACGCGAGTACACGAGACGGACATCAGGCGCGCGAGAATAAACTCGAGTTTGCGCCCGCGAGGAACGAGCTTTTGCACTCTCCGCGACAAAATGAAACTGACGAGTTATTGCCCGTTACTGGCGTCGTCCTTCCCCGATGTGGCTCGACGAAGTGAAAAGACGAACGCAACATTTTATTGAATTCATGAATTGAATTCTTCAAATTTTCCCGTCGATAGAGAAAAATGTGTTATGTAATTATCTTTTATTATTTTACGCTCTCACGACACATGTCCCGTCACTATACCGTCACACGAATTTGTCAACCTGACGGAATTTGTTTTTCAAAATTGAGCGATCGCTTCGAAAACAACCGACGTTTATTCGCGGAATGGATGACCCACAACTTCTCGTCGGTTGCGACGCGTCGCAGATGGACTACGCTGCTTATCGTCACGGATGTGAATTAATTATGTCCGCAATCGCGCTTTCGCGAGAGAAACTCGTGTCCGGAGCAAACAAACTTATCCGACGGAGCAAATTGGAAGTTTTCAACGTCGCGAAAATTCCGGAGCTCCGAAGAAAGAAAATTCAAGCCGCGAGCATTCCACGCGAGATTCTCGAAGGCGAATTGCGATTCATCCGAGTGGATTTCAGTTCTTGGGCCGTTTTCGATTTTGCAAGGAAAAAAGAGAGACAGAGAGAGAAGGAAAGAAAGAGCGAGAGAGAGAGAGAGAGAGAGAGAGAGACAAAAGCATCGCACCAACAAAGCGTCGTGCTGGCGTTGCGAAGATGGCTTTGTTCGCCGAGTCTCGTGCTGAATACCAGAAGCGCGTATGGTAAATGAATTCTGCCGATGACACGACGGTTTCGTTGCAGTTTCATCACGCATATATGCGCGTCCGAGCGCAGGCATTAATATCCCATCGCTCGCGCGCGCGACTCCAGTTCGCAACTTATCGTCGCAGCTCATCGTCGCTCGACGATTCATCTCCGTCGTAACGAGAAACTCCGCGACTCACGGGAACCGCGACCATCCCCTAAATTATTGACGAGCAAAATAATACGCCAGTCCTTTGCGTTGCGAGAGACGGAGGAAAATAATGTCAGAAAATAAAGCGAATACGCACTTCGCTCACTGAGAGAAAAGTAACTATATTTTTCTCTCAGTGCACACTATAAACTCCTATGGGTTGCCACTGCTCCTACTCAATATTTGGTTAATTTGACTAAAACAGTGAGATAAAATTAGCAACATATTGAGTAAGCCTTACTCAATATGTTGTTAATTTATCTAATTTAACTTCCATGTTAGTCAAAATTTTATCTTCCTTTTAATCAAAATTATTTAATGAAATATTTAGTAGGAGCAGTAGCGACCTATGGAATAATTAAAAATGATTAAAAGTTAATATAATTTGACACTACGAGTTTAACAGTGCAAGTACACACACACACACACACACACACACACACACACACACACACACATGTGCACACACATTGTATCTTTAGCAAGAAATTCCTGTTTATCACTGTCTGCTCTCAAACGAAATCGCCGGCAGTCGATACCGATCCTTGTTGACACATCGGCGAGGCGACGATGCGCTCCCGATGCCGGAAATCATTTTCTCTACGGAATAGCGGCAATCTAGAAAGCAACCGCCCGTCCCGATCGATCCGTCCAGCAGTTTCAGCCCAGAGCCGCGGAAAAGATTCGGGATGTCCATTTCATATCCTGACAATCGCTCCTGACGCGCGCGCGCGCGCGCCTATTTTTCTCGACTGTGTTGCGGCGTCTCATAAGAAATTACAGAACAACGGCTGGTGCTTCAGTCGATCGTTGTGGACGAAGATCCCGACGTTCACGACGATCCACACGAACGAACGACCAGCTGGCGTAGAAGCTCACGCGGGATTAATTACCCGGTATTTATAATTGAGGAGCAAAGGAGTGGCTTCGTCGTCGCGGCGTGTTCAGGCGAGCTCGTCGGTGTGTGCGATGTACGACCACAAACTGGCCAGAGTGACCACAAATCCCATTACACGTCTCTGCCCCGGGCTCTGTCCTCGCGCTCGCGTTGTCGTCTACTCATCTCGCTTAATATCTTGGAGAAAACGGCGACCGTTTAATGGTACTAATAAGATTTTGGGCCACGAAGAGCGGGCACTTTTACACGAGATATCGGCGTAATCTCGTTCAGATCCATATAATGGAATTAATTACAGTCGCGCCGGCTGGATGCGCCATTGGTGAGTTAGTATTGAATAACGACGCGATGAATTTTGCATGATTTATCTCGACCGTGTCGCTGTTCAATTTTCAAATATCCAAAAAGTAGGATTAATGACGTGTGAGAAATTGCTTTTTATTTCGCCAGAATGTCACAGTTTATTATTGTACTCTCTAATAAATTACTCATCACTGCATCAAGACACTTTACGTACGTCGCGAAAAATTGTGTTTGACAAACGATAAATATATTACGTTCCATTTTAGCTTCAATCTTCGAAAACTATGCAATTATTTCTCTGATTTTTTTTAAATTTGCGGAAAATAGCAAAATGTACGAAAAGTTACTTTCGAGTAAAATGGCTGGAACAATCGAAGCTCTGGATTCCAGATGCCCCCTCGATTCTTTGCGCTTCTCATTCTCCCTCTTTTTCCCTCCCCGTAGCTTAATTTTCCCTCTGAAAGATATCAAGGCAAAAAGGGAGGCATTCAAGATAAGGCACGTAGCCTTTAATTTTCAGAAAACATCCGCCTACGGCTATTGAGTCGGCAACGCGGAGAGATTTGCCTATCACTGATTTTTCTTCTACATTACATAGAATTGAAATACGGGATTTAATTTAGTTATAATTTAATGTTATTTTATCGGACAAAAGTGGACAGAAATAATTATTTATAGACAAATGATGGACAATCGGAAACTACATATAATTAAAAAAAAACTCATTTAGGAATATTGATGAAATTTTTAATTTTGTTTTGCAAGATGGACAAAAAAAGATTTATATATAAATATGGATAAATCAAATCCATATCAATTTTGTAAAAATTCGCATTTCAAAATTTCACAGACTTCTTTTCACAATAGAATAAAAATGAAGCGAGCGGGGATTGTGAAAATAATTTTGCATAGAAAATATTTAATCTTTACGAAAATAAAGAACGACTTCCGTTTATTTTCATCTGGAAAGGGAAATTCATCTCAAATACTACTAAATTTCCCGTACTATCGCACGTTGCCCGAAAGCGCGCGAGCGACTCGGTTATTATTCCTCCACGTCGCAATATTATTAGTCACAACTTGAAACATTTCAATTTTCTCCATCATACGCAGAAATTCCATTTCAATTATCCTCGCTCCGACATAATTCGCTTTATCGAGAAATATGCAGTTAGTTCATCGTCGCATAATTAGCGTCCGTTCTTCGCGCGTCGCGCGATTGTGCTGAAATAATGCCGAGCGCTCATCGCCGCGTGCTTAAGCTTGTCCCAACAACGGGCCGAGTCAAAGGAGAAAACGCCGGAGCGTTATTCCGGATTAATCCCGAGCGATTAACATTCATGACGCGAATTAGCTGGTTGTATTGCCCATGTATTCCGCGAACTGACTGTGTCGAGACCTACAAACTGTTCTCAACAATGTCGAATAATTAGTAGTCCGCCCGTTTGCGGGGCGTTGTAGGAACGACCTACACCGGCATCGGTTAAGACTCTATACGCGGTGGGTACATGAGTACATGAGATTTGCGTCCTACCGCGCACAGCCACACGCTAATTCGATATTTTCCCCGATCCCGAGACGCCCGATTTCGTGGCGCCCACAGGATGCGGGTCGCCAATTAAACCGTCGCCGACGTCGCCGTCACCCAGGGACATTTCGCTCCGGCGGGTCTCGCTGTCGGGATTGTCTTTGCATTGTCCTACGCGAGCGGCGTCACGTCTCTCCCGCACGTACACACGTGCATTCGGGATTAGTCAGTCAAGTCAGCTGGCACGGACGCAGCGGTATCGATCGCATGCGTGGTGCCCGCTGCGTTGCAATATTGTGGCGGATTATGTTCCCGGACGCACACGATTGAATCGACTAGCGCATACGCTTTCGTACCGGGGGAAAGTCGCATTAAAAATTTTCACCGTCCCAAAAAGGGGTCGTAAAAATGTGCAAAAGCCGAAGGACACGAGTCCCCGGGATATATTCTACGGTCGGACATATTCTACGAGTAGTAAAATTACTCCCGGAACAAACTGGCTGGCTATTTTATACAGAGATGCGAGAAAATTCTCGTGGCCAAAACGGAAAGCCATTTCGCAATCTCGTAAAGGCCCTTACTAGTCGAATCGCCCGAGACCGAATTATTCCGAAACCTCCATCGAGCTGACCTTCCCAGACGTTGGAGGGGGGGGGAATGTATTTGTGCACGACAATTCTCGATGCGGCCATCTGGGAACATAATCCCTTACGGTGAATCCCGAAGTGAATTCTTCGACGGTTTCCGGGAGAGCTATATTAGCATATAGACCGGTCTTCTTACCAGATTGGTTGGAGCAGCGGCGGCACGACTGGCTAAAAACATCTTTTCAGTCAAAAACAAAGCACGATAAAAAGCAACTCCCTCCCAAAGAACATTCACCCCTTTCAATGGTTTCGCGATGTATGTATGTTGAAGCAGAAAACTCTTACGAGGGAAGAAAAAGAGCGAAAAAAGGAGAGAATTTGTGTGTAACGTGAACCGAAGAAGCGGACAGTTTAATGCGGCGCGAAAGATATTTATTTGCATCGTTTTCTGCAAACTAGATTTTTCATCGAGATCATCGGGTGAAGTTTCTTTCCACGCAACAAAACAACAGTCTGCTTTACGTCGCATTAATGTTTACTGCAGTTTAATATTTATATACCTCTAAAGCCACTGTTTTGAAGCCCGCGGCGGGATGGGAAAATCGTTCGACGGATTTTTAATAATCACATGCATGCGCACCTCAGTGAGCTCCGAAATTAATTGTACACATGCTGTTTTTATCATTTTCCGTTTAATTTCCATTCACGTTAATTTGTAATTTTTATTATTAATGCAGGTCTGTTAAAAAATTTAATTTATTCGAATTATTATATGTAATTATTATATTATACGAATTATACGAATTATATTATTATTATATGATTCAACTATTAAAATCGACATTTCTGCGACGCGTTGAAATAGATGGAAAACAAATAGAAGCTTAGAGGCACTTCGGCAATTACAGCATTGTTAATTCCATCCAGCCGAAACTACGGTCGTTTCAGGACGAGCGGCGCCGAGCGTAAACGACACTTTGCACCGACGCTTCGCGCAACGCAATTTTTTTTTACATCGCTCTTCCGTTGTTCGTTCCTTGTCGTGGAAAATGGAATTGCGTTTTCAGCGGGAAAACTACATTTGCGCATTATGAAACCCAGGCGCTCGGCCCGCGCGAACGACGCGCGAGAGAATTTAACGCGGAGCGTCTCGCATACAGATATACAGATTGCTTGATAATTATTCTCGGGCGCGCTTGTGTATAAAAAATAATCGTTATTCGTGATTCCCGACACAGATATCTACGACGACGAGACATCCCGACGCCGGGGCTCGCCTAGCACCTGTGGCATCCGAGAGATAAACTCGTTAAACTCGCGCGAAATATTCCGTCGTCCTTAACTATCTTCCGATTCGTTCAAAGAATTAAAGTTAAAACCAAGCGGTATTATTACATCGCGCCCGCTCCCAAAGGAAGCGACGATTATATTACTTTACGCGAACCGCAAAGCGGACGTGTAAAGTGAAGACGCAAGATTCAATGATTATCTACTGGCGCGACCGTCCTACCGCGCATTTAAATGGAGGATTAATTTTAGAACTCGCTCGTCCGCTTTTCTCGTTTGAGAACACGGGTCGACGTGGTCCGCGACACATTCCGCCGCCCTTTGCCTTTCCCTCTTCCGCCTCTTTCGCGTCAACGCCCGGCTCGGACGTCCAACTCGTGACCGAACCAGTCGTGTAATTGCAGCGCCGCCCTTAAACTTCGGTGCTGACCGAAAGTGACGATTCGGAGATTCCGACACTCGGCGCTTCCGCCGATCGTCGAGTTCCCTTGTTGCGTTTCCAAAGTGGGAAACGTAAACTTCCCTCGCGTCCTGGGAAATGTTAGCCTATTTCTGGAGTGCGGAATTATTGATAGTTCTCGGCACGCGCGCCTCGTATCTTTGATAAACTGACAAACTGGCAATCTGCTCAGTTACACGCGGTAAGTGATTACATGGGAAAAGTAATGGACCGGGAGAGACCCTCTCTCCTTTTGATGCCTCTCGCGCGCCGAATAAACTATCCGCGTCCTATCCTGCCGGGGCTCCAACTGCGTCTGAGAAACTTTAGTTAGCAAAATACGCCCACGGCTAAGCCATTACCGGGGCACGTTAGCGGGGGAGAAACAATTAAGTTACTCTATTTGGCCGCCGAGCTCGACTATCGGTGGGTTAATATCGTCCGCTCCTTCTCGTTCTTCGCCTCATCAATAGAGGTCTGATTAGAAAGTTCCAAGTGGCGCGGGAGATCCTTATTTCGCGCAACTTTGCTCTCGCGCCCGCAAGTTCCCCGCAGGTACGCGCGAGAGTACGCGACGTTTTATTTGACGACGGATATGTATGTAAGTGCGATATTTCGTCAAAGTTTGCGAGAGACTATAAAACATAGCGGCCGGGATCCGGGAGAGTCATTACCTCGTCGTTATTCTCGTAGAACGTTTCTTGTGTGTATACTACTTACCCGTAAGTCGATTCCACTAGCAGCAGGAAATACTTTCTTGCAAGTAATCTTCTCCTCGCGCACCGACACTTTGAGTCTCGTCGCTTGCTTCTCGCGGCGACGCGACAAGGATTCATAATGTCTGGAAATATGAAAAGGGAAACATAAGTCACAACCGTATCTCGTTACCGTTCTACGAAGTCATTCGCGTTCCTATACGTCTCCCAATAATAACTGTCAAAGTTTTGTCTCCCCGCAATAAGGCGCGCGCGAGGCGGCCTTCCTGCACGCAGACGCCTGCAAGCGGGGCTTTAATAAGTTTCACATTCCGGCGACAACATTTTGCATAAGTAACGGCGCGAATATAAAGCTAAGTTTTCGGTGTGCGTACTTCTTACGTTAATCTTTAACTGCGAACGCCATCGTAAAGACTAGCTTAATCCTTTCTACGGTAACGATGCCATACGGTGTTACAAACTTCGTAATGCCTGACCGTAACTTTGAGTGGACACACGCATGTATACACACATATACAGTATGTATATGTATATATACACACACATATGCTTGATTTTATTAAACATAAAAAAGTACACGATCGTATAAAAGATATTTAATATGGAGAAACAATTTTGCGTTCAAATATAAGAGTGAATAAAGAAAATCATTTTAAGTAAAATTCTATCCTGAAATCTGACGAATTATAGACCATCCAAAATGGATTTAAATAATTAAAATCCGATTTTATCTCATCAAAGTTCTTTGAAATAGAAACTCATTTCCTCTTTAGACGATCTATTTTATACACATTTTGTGAATTTTAGATTGTGTATTTTAATTTTTCAAATGTTTTTAACAGTTTAATACATAACATTATTGACCGTTTAAAATAATGCTTGAATATCCAAATATATAACCGCTGATCTAAAACACTAGAATATTTTTGAATAACAATTATGTGTACATCGCTGCGCGGGATATTCTCGGAAGGTTCATGGTCCGTCTCTTCATCATCCGTCACGGAAGGACTCGCACACGTTCGCGTTGTCCACATTCTCTCCGGAGTTGCGGCGAAAATCGCGTGTTGTCCCGGGCGATAACCGCGCGTTTGCGCAACGTAAACGAGGTGCAAGCGATACCGTGTGAGCGATGGCAAATCGTGGGAGAGTGAGCGCGGCAACCAGTATTACATCGCATATTTAGAGAGAGACGGATGCGGCCGCCTTCTGGGATTCCCCGCGCAAGCTTTTGGCAAACAAACCTCGATCGATCCTTTCGTAGTTTCCCGTCTCCGCGGTTTGCGTTCAAATTCTCGCGACGAATTGAAACCTTCGGCACGTGAAAAGGATGTCCGGCGGGATGCATACAGGGCGTACAGGGTCGCGGTATACACGTAGAGAAAGAGAAAAGGAGAGAGAGGGAGGGAAGAAAGGGGAGAGGGAACCAATTGCAGCGTTAGTCGATAATGTCGAAAGCTACTCTGGCGTCCATTAATATGGGGATTCATTAATCTCTCGCTCGAAGCGAGTTGCTACGTTTTTAGCCCGGTTCTCTAGCCGGGAATATTTTTTTTCCACTTATACCGCGCGACGAAGTATCGTTGATTCAAACAAAAATGGTAAAAAAAATCGGACAGGGGATAGATTTAAACATGATTTTTGTCGTCGAGATTTTCGCACAGAGAGAGAGAGAGAGAGACCCGGACAAAATCATAATCAACGAAGAAGCATACGCCGTGACGAGATGCAGCATCCACACTTATGAATAGTCAAACAGGGCTCGCTGGAATGGTGGTCTTTCGCTTCTGGCAGAGACCCGACATGTCCAAACACATGTCGCGTCTACACTAGGCGAATACACATTATTCGGTTATTTACACTCGCATTCGTGAGTGGTACGTGGTTCGCGCGCGGTTCCATACCTGTATGTTAATGCAAAAAGCTTGCCGCATTTCCGACAAGGCGGCCCCACCCCCCTCGGTGCACTCTCAGCTGCTAATGTGCGACGACGTGCGCGCGGCTCGAGGCCAAGACAAGCTTCATCAACCGAGAATTCGTGGAATTCTCTACACGCTCGAATCTACGTGCGTACTCTCCGATTCGATTAATCGCGCGTTTCCCATGAGCGCATTTCGCAGAAAATCCGCAGGCGAGAGGAGACGGGGGTGGACAAGGTCTACGCGCGCGACCGGACAAACTGCAGCCGACGTTGCCGCGCGTAGCAAGACCCTCTCTCCGTAAAGCCGATTATCCGCTTCGCGAAACGCGCTGCGAATCTTGAGTAATTCATTATGGTGAGTACCCCGCTTTTCCCCGCCACCCTCGATTGAAATAAAACGTCGGTGGTGCGCACGTGGCACCGCCGGCTATGGAAATCAATGTCTGCATGTTGCGTCACAAATAAAATTCAATGTTTGTTACGCTGACCTTTTCTACGCCTCTCTCTCTTTCTCTGTGTCATCAATTTTTTAAAACTGATTCCGATTAGCTATAGCTTCTATTTAGAAAGATTTTTAACCCTTGTTAAGCTAGCACCCTCGGCACAAAAAATCAAAATAAAATATATGTCAAAATTAAGTGCTATTTACCAAATTAGCACCTAAATAGCACTTAATTTTGACATATATTTTGTTTTGATTTTTTGTACTGGAGATGCTAGCTCAATAGGGGTAGATTTTTTTGGATGCGCGAGAAAACAAGAGTTACAGGAAATTGCTGAGAAATAAATGAGACGATAATGCACGTTACGTTATTTGCTTAGAGAAGAAGGAGACTAAGAAGATCAAAAATACGTCCTTTTGGATATGAACCATTAGTCCACTTTCTTTCGAACGTACGATAGAAATTGCGAGGACGTATCTATTTTCATTTTCCGCTTGAAGGAAGTTACTTTGACGATTACTCGATGGGGACGAGCGTGATGATGAGTGGAGGCGAATATACGGAAAAGCCAGTTGCCGAAGAGAAAACCGTTAGTAATTAACAAGGGTGATTAAAAGGCACGGACAGCCGGGCCAATTTCAGGTTCGATCGGGTCACTCGTTCTGCATGTTTTTTTTTTCTCCTCTTCGCTCGCGGAAATCCCCAATCTGCGACAGATCTACGAATGTCGTATGCGTTTCAGAGCTAATTTTTAGCACAATTTTTTACATCCTTTATTAGTCGTGTGCATTTTATGGTTTTATGGTTTTAAAGAATTAATTATAAAATGTTTTGCATTTATATCGTTATATCTTGGATTAATTAATAAATTTGCACCCGAGAGAAAAAAAATGTTTCAATTTCAGCTATTTCTCGTTAAATTTAACTGTTTTTCTGAATAATAATCTTACTGGAAGAAAATAAGACATAATATATGATGACAATTGAAGTGTACAAAAACTAAGGATACAAACAAGGATATAAACAAAATAAAAATACAAACAAGTATAGAAAAGCGAGAGTGCGAATAGAGCGAGCTAAATAATGGGCGTATATTCCGAAGCTTCTTTTATTTCCCAAAAAATCCATAACGACAATCGACGAGAATCTATCATTGACGATTGACGAGATGCAAACACGTCTCATGTAAGAGAGAAGAACGCGAACGAAATACCGAAAGAGTGCAAATAAACTGTGAAACTCGGCACGGAAATAGCGTTCCATTATTCTACCTCGAATATTATATTATATTATATTTCTACACTGGAACAGTAACGTCGACGGTGGCAATTTCGTGCTCTGCTTTCTTTATCATGCGTCGTGCGTTTTTATCGTCAGGGGAGAAACACTCGCGTCCGCAGGAAGTGTATAGGCGAGTTCGTAATTAAGAAAGATGAAATTATCCCAGGAGATTACACGTCGCGTTATATCGAGAGACGCGCGAAAAACCACGGATCTAGTCGTTGCCCGACCAAGATACTTTAATTTCTCTCTGTATTCGTCCCTGTGGGAGCGCGCACTTTATTTATCCGCGATCCATCTTCGAGGGCTTTTCGCCTATTTCCTAGGCACGGACCGGTCTGAAAAGACAACGCGAGAGACGCGGTCGTTTACATAACTGTCGCCGATCCTCGGAGACACTTTCAATTAAGCCTCACTCCCGATTTGAAATGCAATTTATCAGAGAAGAGCGTGACCGGCATACCTTTTATGTAAATTTCATTAGCGAAGTAATTCCGCATGCATCGGGCGGCATGTTTCGGTCTTCAACGTGTCATATAGCAAATCAAGATTTGCGGAATAAGAATTATGCCCTATTCCCTGTTGTTTAATTTCTCCATCTCTCGATACGAAGGAAAACTGACACTGAAGAATCGTCGCTTTTACCGGCGATAAATCTCGTTCGACCAAGGGCCGCTCCTTTAGAGCGGTCCCTTTTCACCGCATCTCGGGATTTTGACGGTCGGAACGGCTCGGCGAAAAATGGTTACACGTTTGCGAAACGGATTGCGTCGTATAAGCCGCGCTCGTCATTAGGAGGAGTAATATCATCGACACAGAATACATCGGCGAGAATCAGGCAGCAACTCGAAATTTTTTTTCATTTTCTAGTACTCGTAATATCCGCTTTATTAGCACGTGTTCTCTCTTTCTCTTTCTCTTTCTCTCTCTCTCTCTCTCTCTCTCTCTCTCTCCTTTGCGCCTATTCATTTCAGCTGATCGCGCTGAATTCGCTTTTTCATCAACCCGCGAAAATCCGCAATTGCTAGGAGAAAAAGCACTAACAAGTCCGGCCGTACAGGAAGCTGATTGCGTAACTCTATTCGCGGGGGTCGCATTTAAATGTTCCTCGAAGCAGATTCGAAATGGCGCGACTTGTCGACGGAAAGGCGGACGGAGAAAGAAATCAAATTTATTTAATTGTCGCGAGTTACGTAAATTTAGGAGACGCATCTGAGATGGATAAAGAATAAACGCGCTCTTCATTAGCATTTATATGGCTGGGTGAGCCGTACGATGGCTAAAGTGCGCGCGCAGACGCTCCGGATAATTAACGCGACAGGAGGAAACTTCTCTGCGGGAGGAAAAAAAAATTTAATGTGTAGCCGAGGACCATAAAAAAAAGTGCGCGAGTTAAATCGCGCGAGACCCGCGGTTCGCCAAACACGGTGTTAATACGACGTTTTGAATTAACTGCGCTGGACATGCCCAAAGCAGCCGTGTAATTAGTATTTTCTACACAACAACGAAGCCGACGGCCGTCCGCGTTGTCGCGCCGCGCGCGAGCAGTTTTTTGAAATACCATTTACCTGAATATTACAATGTAATTACTGTGCGGCGGCGTATCCTGTGCGGTCAAGCGCGTAATCAGAGAGCGGTTATGTCCATCCGCCCTCCTTGCGCGCTGCGCTATAATTGTTTTATATCGGTCGATTGCCGGGCTGCCGATTACAGATGCAAAATCACCGCGAAATTCGACGACGCGGCAATATCGCAATTAATATTAGCGGAAAGTTTCGAGCCTGAAAGGAAAGTTCTTTATCGTCGAAAATTATGAATAACGTTATAAAAGAAACGCGACTGATATATTTTTCTCGTCGAATGCAAAATTCATGAGACCCCCCCCCTCGCTCGGGCTAATTTTATAATGAACGCTCGCTGCAATTACGATCTTCAATTTTGCCGTCGCGCGCCTATTTCTTATTCACCCCAGCTAACGTTTTTCATTGTGAAGCATTTGCATATCAGGTGCTAAGTCCGAGTGGAGTCATTAGCGACCTGGCCGGGAAAAGTGCAACTGGTCTGAAAAATCACTAGCGAAGTCGAGAAACGGGAGATATTCGGTATTTGAAACGAAGCACGAACGGAGAAAGGGATGGCTTTTGGTACGGCTAAAAGGGTGAAACTTCGTGAAGGAGCTCGCTTGAATTTCGCACTCACGCTTGGCTGACGAGGGAGAGGACGAGCGATTGAATATTCTACAGTCGAAGGATGAAGAAGATGAGAAATTCAGCCTCACTTCCTCTCGGAGAGTGAACAGGAGAGAGAGAGAGAGAGAAAGAGAAAAGAGAGTCGGACCTTCGCCACGATTGGCCCAGGCTCTCGCTCTCTATATTCCTTCGTCATCTATATATCGAGATTTCCGTTTTGATATGACTGTCGCCCTTCTAGGGCCGCCACACTCTGTGTGCGTGTATATAATCCTCGCGTATATATGTATGGATACAATAAAACGTGGACGACCATCCGAGGAGTGAGTTAAACGACAATCTATTTCATATTCAGCGATCTGCCGCGAGCACTATTTGTTTAGCGGAATCAGGTCGTCGGGAGAAACAAATTCTCCGCGATACCGATAATAATTAACTGGTTACGAAAAGGAAGTAGTTTTTAATTTAAAGCGCACCCACCGTTAAAAAAATGTACTCTCCTTTATAAGGAAGAAAATTCGTCCGCGGAGAAATATGTGGGAAAGCTTTACGGGGAAGAATATATATATTCCTCGTCGAAGAATTATTTCTTCGCCGGGAAACGGCAGTGTGTGCATTATGGAGTTGAAAGTGGGTACATGTAAAAGATTGCTATCCGTTAAGTGTAAACGGAGCTGCGATAAACTGTGGAGTCGATGCTGCGAGGGTATGACGCTCCGAGATATCTTTCCTGTAGATTCTAGTCTCCTAGTGACGAGGGTGTAACCGTATGTATTATAGGACGATTTACTCGAAATGTCGCGCTATGTCTGACAAGCTGCTGACACTTCCGCGATATTCGCGAAATGGAACGACGCGACAGAAAGAGGCACTGATCTGTCCTTTCGCAGCAGCTAAGTCGACAGATAATATATTTCGGGATACGTCAAGTAAGTGATTATAATGCTTGAAGGATCGATATTAATCCTAATTGATGAAAACAACGTACACATAAACTACATTTTGCAAATTGCTCAAGTATCATGGAACATGTAAATATTTAGGTCTAAAATTGGCATCCTAAAATGCAAATTTTTATAAAATTGATATGACATTTGATCCATAATTCATTCACATTTATCTATAAATAATCGTTTTTACTTCATCCTGCAAAAAAATGTCATCATCAGCATCTCAAAGTGCATTTTGTAAAAATTATATATACACTTCGATTGTCCGTCATTTGTTCACATTTGTCTATAAATAATTAATTTTTGTCCATCTTGTACAAAAATTAAAAATAGATTGAAACTAGAATTGAAGAAATCTCTTAAAAACTACTGCGTTTTTTTTTAAATTATGTATGGATTCCGATTGTTCATTATTTATCCATTAATATAAATATAATTGGATAATGGATTATCTGTTCGAAAAATGTTCAGCCTATATACAGCAAAGAGATAGGATTGATAATCAAAAGGAGAAAAAGGATATTCCCCTTGGGATAAGGCGAAATAGCTTCGAAATTGAAAGTTAGCCGGAATGTTCAAGTAAGTAATTAAATATATCGTGAGAAAGAGGAGAAAAGATGAGGAAGAAGAAGAAAAGACCCTCGAAGGAGCATCCCTTTCTCTTCTTTCTCTTTTCATGCAGGGGCAAGATGCGTGGTCGTTTCGCTATCGATCCTCTCGAAAGAGGGGCACGCACACGTGCCGACTGAAGGATAGATCCTCCCCGGAATTCAAGCGGGGTAAATCCGACTTCGAAACGACACTCCTCGAAGGCGAGGATTAGAGCTGACGTCATGTTGGCAAGGACGAACTCGATCCCCGCGACGTCTCGAAGATTATCTCGGGTAGTACATTCGTCGGTCGTCACTTGGTCTGGCGGAGGGACGCTGCATACTGGGAGAAGGAGGTCCTTTTTATTACCTCGATTTATACCTCGATACATGTGTGCCGCGTGTTCAAGTGCGATACGACGCGCTTCTTGGCAGCTCGGTGTGACTTTCTGAAGATTCTCTACTTCTTCGCGATCGGTTGTGTCGCGGGACATGTCGCGAAAGGACGGCGATTCACGCCATTGCAGATCGAGCGATTTTTTTTTTCCCATAACTTCCGACCATCTTCCGACATTACTACATATTTTGGAGAAATTGTTAACGTTCGATGAAAAAATATAACAGAATATCGGAATATTGTGTTATTTGAAATATGCTGGAACGGACCGGGCGCGGCTCTCTGTAGCGGTTCTATTAATTCCGAGGAATAATTAATGTCGATCAGAACGTATAGCGCCGGGTAATTCTTGGCGCGCTGTAGCTGTTTCGATTTTTAATCAACAGCCAAGGCGATTAATGGCGAGGACGCGGAGCGACCGTTGTTTCAGCGCGGATAAAATTTCGCGTAACACCGTGCTAAGCCGAGAGTGAATTTCCGATGAGGAGCATTAATATGCAAATTATTATCTCATTAAGGGCGTACACGCTTCCTGCCATCGTATCTCCGTATCGAATTAGCTAATTAGCCACGCTAGTCGGAATGAAAAGTCAACGGGCATTATCCGACGGGCGATCGGTTAATTTGGTTTACGCCAACTGGTCACTCGAGTGATCAGCGCCGTCATTACTCGTTAGCGTTATTACCCGGATGCATACAAATAATCGTAACGGTATAGATTGTCGTGGGCGGTGTAACAATCAGAGGGCGACCAAAGCGGTCAGTCAAAGCCGGCTTCATAACTAGATCGGAACCGCGTAAGAGTCACGCCGATGAATACACATTTCTCGCTTCCTAGCGGTGATAAGCGACCGGATGGGCGCGTACGTAGATCGGCCCTGACCTAGGGGAGAGACAGACTGAGAGCAAGAGAGAGAGAGAGAGAAAGGAGAGCCGGGCTAGCTTGGTTTCCATGGAAACGACAAGCCTCACCTGGAAGGTAATTTCGCGGTGTATCGCGCCGGAGAATCGAGACATCGATCTTTAACCCTGCGCCAACCCCGCCGCTCACGTCGGCCGTCTGCCGTTTGAATGGTACGGCGCGTGGGACCATTCACTGCTGCGCTTGGAAACACGCGTCCTCCCGCTCGAGCAACCACCCCGTCCGCAAATGCCATTGCGGAGCACGTCCGCGGAGGCCCAGATTACCCTCCAGGTTCGAGCCGCGAGTGCGAGAGCTCCTGCGGAGAGGAACAATAAACGTTGCGTTAGGGTGTATACACCGGGTAATTTGAATAGCGGGGAAAATTGGATAATAGCATTTGCGCAAATATATAAGAAAATTTATACGAACATACAGACCACAGTATCCTCTTTGTTCCCGACTTGAAACCTTATATATGGTATCCGGTATTTTCCTTACGCAAATGCTTACTATTATCCAATTTTCCCCGTTGTTCAAATTATCCCGGTGTACCCTGCTGCCGAATACTGCGCCCAATCTTCCGTCGATTGGCCGCGCGTTTTCTACACGGCGGGGAATCCGATTTTACGTGTCATTTCGACCGTGATACCGTGAAGCGGGTGGTTGCGCCGGAAGATCGATGTCACTGTCAATTTCGAGAAAATGAAATAACGCCTGGCAACTGCCAGCGTGCGCGTCTATTTTCGAAGAGTCGCTCGTCGCGTTAACTCGAAACGAGCTCGTTTTGCAACTGAATCCGTTCCGAAATAATTCTTGAAATTCTTGATTTTATCTCAACGTAATATTGTTTCGAAAATAAAACAAATCAGTTTGATACAAATTACGAGCGCAAAATTTGTTATTTCACCACACGAAGACCTTTCGCGATATTCTTAATTTTAATTGCAAAAAGGAATGTTAATGTGACAGGTATTATTATGCTTTCGAGACGAGACAATAGATTTCCAGGATCATTTTAATAGTCGGAAGCAACGTTCGCCACTCTTTAATCGGGAAATATTATTTATGATCTCTCATTTTCCTTTCTTCTCCTCCCTCCCTTAAGCGTCAGTCTGCGAACTAACTTTTCCGTAACTTAACCGTAAGTTATATTACTTCTTCGTTGCCCGATCCACGAAGTTTCGGTTTCTCCTTCGTTGCCATCGTACCGGAATTTCGAGAGGCGATTGTTCGCAAGTGCGGTCGGAGGGCCGGCAGAGTCGTGAGAAAGGCTGAATTAGGGATGCTCGACAATCTCTGGCAAAGATAATTAAAAATATCGATAAGATCTTCAATGGTTCCTGGTCCGCGCGTGATAATCGCATGAGGCTTATCATCAATCTTATTAGTCCTTAAACTGATACGAGATTAGGCACACAGTCATTACGATTTGCGTCAAGACACTTGACAAAAAGCACACATACTTTTGCTTGAACAAATAAAGGATCGGTATTGAAGAGCTTAAATTGTCCATCTCTTCTCGGTCTTTGAAGTTTTGTCGTCTGGAACAAAAGAAGCACAGAAGGATAAAAGAAACGGAGAGCGGGAGCATTGAAGAAATGAGAAAGGCATTCGACGGAAGAAAACAATGACATTATTGTGATATGATATTTCATCCGCATAATATAACTTTACGTACATGTTATTCGCCGAATGACGTTTGCGAATGTCGAGGGGAAGTCTTCTCATACTTTTAAATGCTTCATGCTCCAAGCTTTAGAAAAAGAGTACAATAGTTTTATATTATGATTCTGCACGGAAAAAGCAAGTCACTTTCGGTTACTTTCCCATTAATCGTTCCTGCTAGAACTGCTCTTTATCTCGACGTTAGTTCTTTTTTTCTCTATCTCTCTTCTCCGTTTTCCCTTCTCGCGTTTCTCTTTGCTCTCTATTTCGGAAATAACGAGATATCATTAAATGAAAATAGAACAAAAGCCACGAGGGATGGAGTTTGCATTTTCGAGCAGAAAATCCTAGATCGATTGAAAATATCGAACCAAAGTGCTCCCGGCCATTTGACATTCAAGTACTCTTTTAAAAGTAAATTTGGCTCTCTCATCTTCTTTCTCTCTCTCTTCCTCGTTTTTTTTTGTTTGTCCTACTGAGTTCTTATTTTTCTCTATTTCCGAAACAATGCTATGAGAAATACAGGGGAAAAAAGAGAAAATGGAAAAAGGGAAGAAAAAGCGGAAAAAGATAGATAAAGAACGAGACAACGAAAATTGCAACAGAGCTACGAACGCGAGGAGAGGGAAAATTAGACAGACGACGAGTGTTTACTCAGTCGCGAGCCCAAAGCCGCGAGAGCTCCATTCTAAAAACGAGAAGAAAGCAAGAAAGAACGAATGAACGAATGAGACGAACGCTCTTCTATTTGCGTCGTGAAAATCGTGCGACATCCAACCATGAGTTTTACTTTCACGATAGTGCTGAAAAAATAATTCGTCTAACATAAGTCGACGCTGCACGTAGAAATTTTTCAGTGAAATTTTTAAGATGTATTTAACGAATGCTGTTTCTCAAGATAATCTGACATAATCTGACATTACCATACTTCCTGTGAATTTTGCAGAATAATGTGAAAGAAATTTCCGTTTCAATGGCATTGATAAAAGCACGGCTAATGATGATGCATTGGTGACAGTGATAAGTGTGAATGAAAGTGCTAATAAAAATTAACATACATATTGGTACGCACAATTGGTAAGTTTTTTCAATAATGAAATCGCGGGATCACAGTTATAAGTTGTATACATATAAATGAAGCAATTTCACTATTAGATATTAAAAATTAATACATATAAGTATATTAATTATACTAATATACTGTATATTAAATATTAAAAATTAATATACAATTTAAGTTAAATAAGGAAACATTTAAATCATCGTGTGTTGGTTATTGCGAATTTAATTTTACGCGAAGGTGAATTAAAAAATTTATGTAGAATTTTATAAATACTGCCGTGTATTCGGGAATATATTAAAAATGCGCCAGTATAAAATCGTTCTTGCCGCAGCTTCCGATACGACGTTAAGCCGATCAGAATGGCGATATGAGCGGAAAATATAATAGCAATGAATTCGAAGCTGCAAGTTCTTGCGTCCGGTCAGGTTTCGCAAAAAACCAGGATGACGTTACTCGGATCGATTCGAATGTACTCGACCGTGAGGAATTTCAATGCAGTCGCAACTGCAACAGCCGGTCAATGCTTCGGCGAGCGAGCTGCGCGCCACGGCTGACTTATAGCGGCCGTTTCTACTGCATTGCTCGCCGAAATATCTTTACTCGACGGATCCGTTTCAGCCGGATACTCAGAATGCTCGAGTTACACCGATAGCTGAGTTAATCCTCGCTCTGTTCGTCGTTGTAACTTTGCACGCCGAAGTTGAACACGCCGGGTGTACTCCACAAAGTAAGATGCCTCCGAACGCGGACGCTTAGACGCTTAGACGCGATTCTCGTGCGAGCGGGCAGATGCGTTTGGAGATTTGCAGATTTGCGATCCGTGGAATCTGCCGGCTGACGAGCTCTGATACCGTCCATAATTTGTCGCACGTCGCGCTGAGAAAAGACCACTCCGCGTCTCTTTGAGAGTTCCCTCGATCGCGAGATGATTCTAAAATCGTCGACGCTATGATGTAACCGATCTTTTCACACTTTTACGCGGTCTGATGTGATCTCACGAGCAAGCTCTATCGATCTCTCAAAACGATAGTCAAATCCACCATTTAGTAAGGACAAGAAAAAAATTTTAGATACATTTTGATTGTACAGTAACTTTTGATCATGATCCCAAATGTGTTCGTCGCGACACGACGTCGCCGCGGTTTTAGATGTCGCGAGAAACTTTCCTCGTACGCACAGAAGGGAAGAGGGGTTTCCTCCCAAAATTTTCGTCGCGCAGTTCTCATGCTATTCTGATCCGTCTAAGTGGGCCACGTGAATCGCCACGGCCATAGTTAGCCCGCCTGTGGCCGCTTTGGTGGCTCGTTGTTTTCAATTAGCGTGCTTAAGGCTCTTCAACACAAAGTCACTTAAAGTTTAAATAGCATCTGGGAGCCGCCATACGGTACGGTGAAAGTATGCAAACGAGTCTGCCGCACGGCAGGAAACTTGGAAACGTTTCGACCATTGTCTAACATGTGTGAAATTAAATCGTTTCTTATCAATTTATTATTTCGACTTAAATATAACATGCGAGAGAGCTTAAAATTGTACGAGCAACTCGGATAATAATACACGTGTACATGAATGTATGTATATGTGTTATCTCCATGTTATCAAGAAAACTCTTCCTCCAACTTCAATCCTCAAACCCACTGAGGTGCACTGGAATAAGCTGAGAACTTTGAGAGTTTCGAAGAGAGTTTTTTCATTGCAAGCCGCAGCAAGGTGCATGCAGCCAACCCAATTTTTTTTTAAGAATTACGTCGACTCGAAACCCCGGAAGGAATTTTGCGGGCGGGCGTATATCACTGCAGTGACCTAAAGGCACACACCGCCACTATGGATAGCAGGATACTTTGCAATTAGTTTGACAGTTTGACAAAGTGCACATTTTGTGTCGCGGCAGCTCGTAAACCTGCTGCAATACATTGTGGTAAGAATAGATGAGTATTATTAGAGGAAGCCCAAGCACGTGACGACGAATGTGATCTGAGTTATTAATATCTAACTGCCAGATCCGCTTAATCGCTACTCGCGAAGATAAACACCGTTCAGAGCCGTTTTAATGAATAATAAATACCGTATCGATCGGCGTCGACGGATTTAACTGTGAATCGTCGCAGCGGACCCGCGATACTTTTGTACTAGTCCTCGACACGCCGTTCAATTATCTTTCAACTTCTTCCTGAGGGGGCTTCGAGTGGACGTCTTGCAAGGTTGAGTGCGACTTAACTCCGTTTCACAGTAACAATTTTCCCTTCAATACTGTTCCCAGCTTTCTCTCTGCTAACGCGATGATTTTATTATGTCCACACTTCGCGAATGAGCTCGTCGCAGAAATTCGTCGCCGCATATCTTTCACAATCAAATCGTTTATCGGTCGAAAGGAATATAGCTTGTACCCGCGCGAGCTATCGAAGACGATCCTTCGGGGAATCTCTGTTCTGTTTAAAAGAATAAAGAATAGTCCCCCAAGGAAATGCGGGAATTTGTGGGTTTAGTTCCATTTCCGTACAGATCCGCCGTATTAACATTGTTAGAAGCAATGTATGAATATCACATACTTTTGGCCTGTGTTCCCCGTTTTAACGCCGATGACATAAAAAAACACATTTTTAAAAAATTCACATACTCATAGACGTCTTAAAATGAGGGACACATGTCACGCGCCAAAAGTATGTGATATTCACACATTGCTTTTAACAGTGAAGATTCTACATAAAATATCTGTCGGATATAATCCCTCCGTACACTGTAAACTCCTGTGGGTTGCCACTGCTTCTACTCAATATTCGTTTAATTTTATTAAAACAATGAGATAAAATTAACGACATATTGAGTAAGCCTTACTCAATATTTTGTTAATTTATCTAATTTAACTTTTATGTTAGTCAAAATTTTATCTTCCTTTTAATCAAAATTAATGAAATATTGAGTAGGAGCAGTGGCGACCTATGGAATAGTTAAAAATGACTCAAGTTGAGTCTAATTTGATACTATGAGTTTAACAGTGTATGTCGTTAATTTACCTAAACAAACCTCTATGTTTTAGTCCAAATTAATGATATATTGGGTAGAAGCAGTGGCGACCTATATGGAATAGTTAAAAATAATTAAATTTGAGTATAATTTGATACTACAAAAACAGTGTATAACATAAATAATCGATATGAAGAGCCAGATAAAACCTAAATATCTGTGTCCAATAGAATCCTAGAAGAATACCACAGTTCTAATTAGCCATTTGCGTATTGCCTGTGAAATGACTAATGAAAAAAGAAGAACCGGGCTCTCTCGTCGCGGGAAACGAGATAGCCGTCAGATTACGGATCCCCGTAGAAGTCGCTGACACGCATCCATGACACGGGAGCGGAAGTGTCTTCGGGGGTTGCGTGACGGAGTTGAACGACAGTTGCCGGGGCGAAAACTCTTAAGCCTACCTTTCATTCGACGGCGCTGGTTATTAATTTTGCGAGCCCGGTCGACGTGCCGGGCCCGCGGATGCGGAACAGCGTGCCTTTAGTCAGCGTTTCGAGAGACTCGGGCAATTAATCACGCGCCTGACCGCACTCAAACTCCCGGCCGCAGATATTATCCTTCGGTCGCCGCCCCGCCGACCTCCCCCACCTGCAGCCATCCGATGTCTTCCGTCGTAGATATGGCACTTCATTACGGCGGCGTGACACATCCGATCGGTTCTACCAATCACGAGGGAATATCCGATCCGTGCAGATTTCGCAAACTCGACGCGGCCAACGTCGCGCGCAGTACCGAAGTCGTAAATCTCTTAACCGGTCCAGAAGCGTTCGCCGATCAGATTTATAGACTGATTTAACGCGCATTCCCCGCGCGTACGAGGGTATCCATCTTCCTCGTCTCCCGGCTCGCGCGACAATTCGCGAAGTTAACGTCGTTACGCTCGGCGGTCGGGAATGAAAGGCGAGCGCGCTCGCGTCGGTGAGGGAGAAATAAGAAAAGCGTCCCGGAATATTCTCAAGTCACCGGGAACGTGGCGCGTAAAGCAGCCTTATTTACGCGCAAGTTTCTCGCCGCGGAGTTGCGTAAATTTTCGCGCTGTGACGCAAATGGAGAACGGCGGCAGCGAGATAAATTTCTCGTAATTGCGTCGAATAACTCGGGTAACGACGAGCGTGCCGCGATAATCAATTCCGACATCGAAGTTTGTCCTCGCGGTGATATAACGGCGTAGCGACGATTCTTAACTTTCACGGTAATTCGTTGATTGTTGGCTCCCTCGCGCTTTCGACGCCGTTGGCGCTATCCCCCGGCGGTAGTTTCGAGACGGCTTTATAACGAGATCTGAAATACGCGGATCAACATCCAACACCTCGGCCGATCGCTCGATTGCAGCGTACATGTAGGAAATTTGAAACGTTTCTCCACCGTATAAAGGAAACGATCTAGGAGAATAAAGGAAACGTGAAATTTTGCAGAAGATCTAACCAACACTTTTCACTGTTTCCACAGCTTTTTCATCTGCATGTACCTCTTTTTATCTGTTCATTCGCGGAGAAAAAAATTCCCTTCATTTTATGTTATTGTAGTAAATTTATTATATGGACAGCACAGCAAGATTTAAAAATATTTTTATTCGTTAAAAATTGTTTTGTTATATCTAAAAATATCATGTTATAGTAACACGCTTTCCGTCATCACTAAAATGACGGTTTCGTTGTGACAACAAAATATAATTGCAGAGATTTTTCAGCGACAAGTTCGTATTACTGAGATGAATATTTCCAAATTTATTCGGTAATATTTTTCTACTTTGAATTGAAAGTTTTGCAGTAGCATCGGATAACTTGTTATCATAGTGAGTTTCGAATATACGAAAGCAGTGACAGTTTTGATGCAACGGCAAAGTTTCTATGTTTATATTAATGTATCTTTTCTAGAAACGTGAGCTCGTCAAATGAAATAAAATCGTATCAGTCTCTATATTTCCTGCATTTGTTTCAAGAGTTACGGTTGTCAAGGTGATACGGCGCAGTGGAATATAGATTAGAATATAAAACTTAAATAAAAAGCAGCGATAAAAGGTAATCGAAGAACTCGAATACCTGCAATCGGCGTTGGATTAATGGCGTTCCCGGCTTCCACATTTCGAGCTTTTAAATTACGTCACGTTAACTTGTGCACAATGCCTAATCCAGAAGAGGATCAGCGCCCCTGATAAGAACGATCTATCTATTGGCAGCGAGTACTTACGCCAGCATTGACATCGAAAGAACTGATGGACTAATGGGCATGAAGGTGCGACGAGAACGCTCACAACGGCAAGGAAACGAGAGAGAAAAAGTTTCTCGAAAATCTCCATTATCGCGTGCAAAGTGCGCCACGAGAGAAAGAAATTAATCACTGCCGAACGACGGCCTCGTTTCGACGCGAGGAATATTATTCACGAAATGCTTTGCGAGAAATTCTCTCGTGGAGACACATTACTTTTGGATATTCTATTTACTTCCTTTGAAAAAAATGTATAAGCTTCATCTAAATTGAATTTTAAAATAATGACCTTCCACGCCACCTTCCAGTGTGCCTCCAATTTGCATTTTTCAATTATATTCTCAAAAATAAAATACAGACTTGTGATTTTAAATGCAAAGAGTGTAAATGTAAAAGTTATTAGGATTCTGAATTACATTCTTCCAGATTATATCTTCTCACTTTATTTTCGGTTTCCGGTCGAGTTATAATATTATCAATCGGATTTCTCGCGTGAAATTAGCATGAAGCGCAAATTTCAGAATGACTCATCAACGCGGAAACGCGAACGGTTGGATCTTTATCTTTTTGGACGCTCGACAACAGCACGCTGTCCTCGAAGAGGACTTTGAAAGACAAAATCCGTTGGTGTGTGCTTCCACGATTGCAGCGGCAAATTAATTCCAGACACGAAAATTACGAGCACTCGAGCACCACGCGTGTGCGCGAGCTCCGAGAAATCCGTGCGGTAAGCTTCGTGCATCGCATTCCATTGGATTCCGGAAATTCGAGAATCCGCAGCATCGTCGGCATTGTATAGCGTGTCTTTTTTTCTACATTGCGCCCTCTCTCTCTCTCTCTCTCTCTTCCTTTGACGATTTTCGCGATCGTCTCTTTACTTTTGAGCAGCATGACAGAGGAGAAGACAGAATGTGCGCGGCGACAAAAGCGGAAGAATGAGATTTTGCATGAGAGCACGCGTGTATTCATCTCTCTGAAGCTGCGCCAGCTTCCTCCACTTCTTTTTTCTTCTCATCCTCCAGATTTAAAGCGATGGCGGAATTACGTAATTGACTTAAGGATATTTAATTACTCAACCTCCTCTGTCAAGATAAAATGAAACTGGAAAATTAATCCCGGAATACGCGAATGGCTTAATGAAGTTAATTCTAAAATAATGACCTCCTATGCCAGTGTGTATTTAATTTGCATCTTCGCGTTACGTTTTCAAAAATAGAATAAAGATTTATAGTAAGATAAATGCGTCCCGTAAACCTGTGTACTCGACCCGTGTAAACGTTATTTATCACGAGGAGGAATATCCGGACCGTGTCGATCCAAGTGCACGCCTCGCCCATGCTCTCGTCTTCGATTAATTAATGTACTGCGGTAGATTGGCGGGGCAGCGTCCGCTATCTAACTCTTTTTGATCGAAACACGCCGGAAACTTTCAGGACGTTGCGTCAATGCAGAATCTCGCAACATTTATTTCGCGGCGTGATAAGCCACCTGCAACGTCGCGCCACAATGAGCTGCAAATTTCATCGCGAAAAGTGGGCCAATTAGGAAGTTACTTCAGCAATCTCGGCGTAGCAGTTCGACATGGAGGGTGCTGCACCTGCTCTTTGCGCGAGAAACGCTCTTCGACTCGAGAAGAGGAGAAACATGAGAAAAAAAAATAAAAGATACTTTTCGTTGAAACTTTGAAGATGCAAATAGTTTTTCTAGATCTTAGCTTCGATGTACGAAAAGGGGATGAAATATTGTAAGTGGAGATACCAACGTCGCGTTTTCTTTCGCTCGCGATTTTTCTGCCAATCTCTCAACTCCCCTTCCCAATCCATATTTCGCTATGTGAAATGTTTAGGTTTACTGCGGTCAATTTTATACGACGAGAGAGCTGGGAAGAGACAGAGAAAAGAATCTTCAGGAAACACACGGTTCCCAGTCTCTCTCTTGGCGGAGAGCCATGCTCGGAATCGAAAGGAATTTCAGTTTCCCGCGATCGCGCTTTCGAGTGCCAGCCAAAGCCAAACATCGTAAATATAAACAGGGTGGGTCACAGTGGCATTACCTCCGCTCGGCACCAACGGCACCAACGGAAGAGGCCGTCGTCGTAAAGCGCAAATGCGTACGACGCCGTAAACATTGTATTACATCATGTGCATTAGGCTACGCCGAAACATCGATGTTCGCTTTCCGATGGATGGGAGTACGTTAGGTTGTTCCGCGTAAAAACGCAAACCATGTAACTTTCGGTAATTCGCGGGGGAGAAAGTCCTACGCGTCAAAAAGGAAGATAAAATAATATTCACGAAAGAAACGCTTTTAATGGCTATACACATCATTATTGTTTGATATCTAGGAAACGGAACTGATTGTTTCCCGCAAGCCATGTTGAAAATGTAATAAACGATTTTAATTGCCGCGTGGCAGAAACGCAGGATATTTATTGTTACAATCTGCCGCTCTTACGGCAGTGGAGTGTGCAACAAAAAAAATAATAAAAAAAAAAGAGACCGGAATCGAACCGAGTGGCATTCATGAATATTTTACTGTATATTTCACCCTGCGATGCAAAATATTTGTTCGCTGCGTCTCGCGTGTAGAAATTACGTGCATTATCAACGACTGCTAATGTGAAATGTAAAATTTATTCAACAGTATTTAACTGATTTCAACAGTTCCCCGCGAAGATATATAGCAATCCTTCGCAATAATTTTTAACTAATAAAAACTCTTCTCCATTTTTATGGAACAATTATACTATCCGATAGTTCGTAAAATAAACTTTTATGTTTTATGTTTTGCGGTATGAAGAAACTTCATCGCAAATTTATCGCGAATATGAGTTATTCAGATGGTTCTAAACAATACACAGAATTTACGTAATAATATCCGTTACTGGTCCAAAAAAACGAGCATGTTGAACGGAAGTGAGTAAATACAGGCTCGCGTTAAATTTCATGTATCCAACATTCTTATAATATTTATAGGCGCAAATGTGCCGTGAATTAAAAATGTAGTTTAATTAACTCTCCGGCAATATAATGTGAAATTCTTCGAGAAAGGCACGCAACCAAAAGAAACGCAGCAATACTGACCAACGGAGGGAAAAAGTCGCTTGTGCATCAGCTATTTAATTCCTTAAATTTTTATGTCAGAAATAATAGATGAAATTTAAGTGAAATTCTCGAAAAACATTTCAATATCCCGAGAAAAGAAGACGGCAATATTATTTATGGACAAATGTGGACAAGTAATGGACATCGAAATCCATATATAATTTTTAAAAACGCACTTACACTAAGAAAAATATAGTTATTTTTTAACTCAACCACAATTTTAATTTTAATGCTAATTATGGTTAACATAATGATGGATATAGTTAAGTTAATCATATTTATTGTTAAAAACATTATAAAATTATGGTTGAGTCCAAAAGTAACTATATTTTTCTCTCAGTGTAGGGATTTTTTTAAATAAAATTTGTTCAACTTTTGTTTATCTTTATTTTTTTTCAAAGTGACAAAAATAATCATTTATGGACAAATGTGAACACAAATTGTGGACGATTAAATGCCATTACTTTTGTAAAAATTAGCATTTCGGAGTGCCAACTTCATTCTCATTCGCCGCGCATTATCGTTTCCAAAAATATTGTCGGTGCGATTGGAGTTTCTTGCAATTAATCAGCATTATTATCAAGATAGTAATTAATTGATATTGCGCGGTGCAGGCACTTTGAACATTTTTTTTATTCGAACATAAAAAAATTTTTTTTTCCCCGTCGATCTTTACCGCCAGTCAACCACGCCAACGCGACCCGTCGGGCACAATGCGGTCCCATTAATGGAAATAAAATGCATGTATCTCTCCTCTTTCTCTCTCGTCTAGCGCGAAATCATCCACGCGGAAGGTAGCCGATAAGCGACGCAACACGTGTGTTCGCGCTGGGATAGCCGACACAATGCCGTTTGAGTTATAATAGGCACTACACGGCAAATGTACCGTGGCAAATGGATTACCCGGCTCCCGTTTGGCACTGACGTTTATTCGCAGAAATTCGCTGTACAAAAAAAAACGATGCATTTTAACTCGCTTCAAAAGCCCTGAAAAGACAGATCCTAAAGCGCGACACGCGAGTATTCCCAGACTGCTCGTGATTTCGTCGCGCTCATGAAAATTAAATTTCCACCCTCAGACCAAGTCCGAAGCTGCAGAGGCACTCCGGGAGAGATCCGCCGTTGCACCTGTCAATTCAGTAAATAACTGCGCGCATCGCGAAATGCATCGCGCGTTTCGATATCGCGTTTTTGGCATCCCTCGATCACTGTCAGTCCTTCGGAGTATTGATATACTTCCATTTAGAGAAACGGCAAGCTCAGCAAGAGTAAGCTCAGTTTTTATCTCGTTCCGTATAATACTGCCGTTTTTAACCAGGCACTTTTAAGACGGACGCGAGAAATTGTGCCAATTCGCTTGTCGCGTAAAATTTGGCTTGAGATAGCACGACGGAAGAGCGACGAATCGTTGACCTAACATCAGCAATGTTTCGCATCGAATTCATGGGGAAGCGCATGATAATAAAAGTTTCCACAGATATTTTACAGTCGAAAAGGTCCGACTCGCCAGTAACCATCTATTACTGTGAATTTGATAGCGAAAATACGCGATTCTAATCATTTTAGAGTTATCAATCTAGCGATGTATGAAATTCTGATGTTTTCCTATAAAACATGTTGGAATGCATTTTAAAATCGAGCATTTTATTTAAAACATATTTAAATATATTTAAAACAAATCGATTTTCAATGAGATATTTTCAAAATGCTTCTGCTTAGATGCTTGAGATGCCTTATAGCAATTAAAAAAATTAATAAATAATTTAATTTAATAAAGAAGAGATATTTTCAAATATAAATATCTCTTATTATACAATTTATAGGATTAAAAAATACACAACTAAATTTTACGAATATATTTTAGAAGATTTTTAGAAGCATCTAAACCTTTTTTAATGTTGAACTTGAAATTGCAAAAGAAAAGAAATCGATTCTCTCCGCAAATCTTTTCGGGGACGATCTCTCGAAAGTTGCCTCTCCACAACCAAGAGAAGGTGAGTCACCGTCGAGGGACAAGAATTAAGAAATAAAAGACACGGACTCGAGTTATCTGTTAGGATCAAGCCGGGAAGGATCATTTTGCAAAGGGGATATAGAGATAAAACGGAACTCGGGAAAAGCAGCGCAAAGTTTCTGAGAAAGGATCGAACTCTCGACTCGGGAGAGAGGATAAAACTTCGCGCGGCGCACGATCACCGGCGAGCAGCCACGTCGGCGATACATCGAAAATGCGAAACGTTGAAATTGCAATGGGGACGGCGGGATGAGGAGATTTCCGCGGGAGCCTGTGCGCCTGGGATATCACGGAGGGAATTAAGCCGAATTCCTGGCCGCATAAGGGATTAAAGTATACGGAAACGGAGACTCGGACGCCACGCTGATTTTCTTGCGGGGCTTTCCGGGCGGACGGCAATTTCTGAGGAACAATTAAGACTCGCGGGGACATAAACGCGCATGGAAAGCACAATTGTTTCGTCCCTTCCGGATCTTTTTTCCGCGCTCGAAAACGAAACGAACCGAGAAAACGTAGCTTTGAATACGCGTTTCCCGATTTAGCTTCATTCACGATAACGATCACGTATCCTTTGAGTGGCTTCTTCGCCGAATTAAAATTTCTCGCTTAATTAATGCGCCATAATTAAAGAGATTTAATCTGCCGGCGACTTATCGCGGGGTATACATCATACCGTGATACAGAATGCGCAATCTTAAAGACCAGCTATATTAGACCTGAATATTTTATTGGCCGCTAGCAAATTCCATTAAAAATTTACATAAAATTTGCCCATAAGATTAAACCTTATCGACGACGTGGAATTTATGGTTTATACCGCCATGTCTTGGTATAATAACTTATCTCTTAAGCACCACTGTCGCGATATAATGCTCCATATTATGATATGACGTCGTACGATCGGATTATAATTAATGACTGTTCCATTGTTGGAGATCAATGAAAAATTCTCGTTCGCGTTTAATCATTATCCGAGGGGACGTTAAAGCACGTTCTCTCCGCCGCAGTAAGTTACGATAAAATAAAGTCGTGAGTTTAACGTCGAACTTTAGATCGGCTCTGGTAAACTTGGAGGGATATTGTACGCGCAGGGAAAGATCGATTCGCAAGCCGCGGCTGCGAGCTGCATGCCGCATACTGCAGGACGGGATATTCCCCCGGATTTGCCGTCGCCGTCGTCGAACGGATTGGGTCCAGGGGCGCGAGATTAACCGTCTTGGTTACGAGCCAGGTCGCCTCTCCCGCTTTATTTGTGTTGTGCGCGTAAAGACGCGCCCCGTTGACGTTTACGCGCGTTCCCGCGGACTTTTTGTCGACCTCCCTGACACGAATAACAATCCCGGGATTAGCGGAGTGCTCTAAAACCCTGCGAGTCCGACTTTCTTGTACGCCGGCCGCAGCGTTCATGTCCGCGGATTATGTTCCGAGTGCTATTTCATTTTCTTTAATGTCGCATGAAATCTCTCACTCTTTTTCACTCTTTCTTTCAAATAACTCAAATAATTTCATGAATACAGATTAAATATCTAGATACTCGAATACCGTCAGGATCAACGAGTGCTCAGATCGTGTTAGACAGGCTTGATACAGTCGCCAAGCGCATTCGCTCCCGAGTAAATCGATCGTCTGCGTTCAGATGTGGATACAACAGGTAGTTTCAGGAGACAATAACGCGATTACCGGGGATTCGCGGAGCGCGATCAGTCTTCTCCGTGGATCACTGCTGGAAGACAACGCATACAGAAGAAGCCCGTCCGTCTCCGTCGACGACGCAAGTGGAACTAACGGGTGTCAAGAAGAATCCCACAATTACCGTTAATTAATGTGTTTCGCGTCTTGGGAAAGAAAATACACCGGGGAAATACGAGGCAGACGTATTTTCAAGGAGAATTCAGATAGTTCCACCAGTAATCGGTCCTAGGTACCAATTAGAACGCTTGAAATTTTTTACAGCGAAACTCTTACCTCGTTTCACAACAATTAGTTGGACCTATTACAGTTAAGTAACTATTTGTCCCCCGGATTCGACCGCGCGACGATAAATCTCTTACTCTTTCTACATAATCAATTGTTAGATGAAGAAAACGATTACTTCTTTTTCTACGTTTCCTCATCGATATTCCATTCATTACGTTCATTTAGCATTGCCATGTATTATTTTAACTTTCAAATTACTTGGCTCAATTTCATCCAGTTTTAGCAGAAAATAATAGAAATTGTAGTCATAACTAAGAAAAAAAGAATAAGGAATAATAAAAAAAATTGTAATTATCATAAATGTAAGAAAAACTCAATGCATTGCAGCAATTGTTGAAATGCACTTACATATGTTTAACACGGCATAATTTGCCATTACACTGGTTTGGAGGGCTGTATTTTCAGATATGTATATTTGAAAACTTCTCTCCTCCGGGAAGGTTTCAACCCCGACATAATCGCGCGAGTACTTATTGCAAGTTAACAGGCTTCGTTAATTCAAAATGAGTTTCCCTTTAACGGAATTTTAATACAGAGCTTACTTATTATGAAACTTAATTCCTGTTACACAAGATATTTAATATCGCAACAGCCGAAAGTTGCAAGTAAAGTGGCGTTAAATTGAATTTCCATTAAGTAAAGATCATTTTCACGTGTTCATCACAGACGCACGCTTCGAGTTTGATACGAGTCAGCGGGTACCGGAGCAAACATACGCATTCACGAGAACCTGAACCATCATCAATCCGTCCGCGCGACTTCCGCGTTTACCCTTCGGCGGGGAGAGGGTGGAAAAAAAAACAGAGAATTCGAGATCATCGCTGGCGTTGAAATGCAAGCTGGGCTTCATTCCGATGCATTCATCATCTTTTTTCGCGCTGTCGGCGTCCGATCGGTGCTCGCTCCTTTCGCCCAGGGACAGACAAATGGCTTTGTTTTCGAGCTGCGTTTCCGCGTAAGCGAACATTGATTACCGGCAGTTGAAAGAGTTAACTTCGCGCTTGGGGAATCGACATGCGCTATATGCATACATTGCGATCTGGCGCGAGTACAGTGTTATTTACGAGACGTCGGTTCCCCGGAGGAAGTAATACCGAGTCCTCTTTACCGAAGTTCCAACCAGAATGAAGTTGCAAACGTTCAGAGATCGAGGATACTCCGTTTTTCGCACGATCTCGATTTGATAATAGATTTTGACGATTAAATCTTTCGGTCGATCAGCGATGAGAGATCCTCGGAACGCGTTCTCACGTACACTGAAAAAAAATTCTAGGTAAACTTATAAGATGCATTTAGTGATGCAATTTTTAAAATATTTAGTATTACTAAATGTAATAGTAATAACAAAACATTTGATAACAATTGTGAACATTTCGTTTCTATAACATTATTTTATTATAATGACTAATATTCAGTTGAAATTATTTCACCAATGTTGTTGGTATTTTTTATCAAGATTGTGGATTATTATAAGCAATCTTTTTTTTCAGTGTACATCGTAATATTGCGTATTCCTCTGTATAATAATATTCGCGCTTGACTCTTTTAATTGATATTATTGGAAATGAAAGAAGATAACACGATGCCTTCATAATAAAAAAAAGTCAGATTTTTTATTTCTCAGGAACACAATACGCGTCAATTTGTATTAATTACGCTGAAACAGATGAGGCAAGCGAATAAATTCATAATTCCGCCAATAATTTAACAAAAAAAAACATAAATATTACAGTACAAATATTGACGAACGCTGTCATTAATATTTAAGCTTTAAATGAGGAACTAATGATTCTAACAGCTAAGTGTAAACTATTACTGCCGACATGTCAAATTTCTACCCGGATATTTACTCGCGGTTGCAAGAGCCTCGCAGTACGAACTGCGGAACGGTATAATATCGGCCGCTCATGGCAGAGTGTATACGTGTGATTCGCATTAAGCAAATGTGTACCTCCATATAACTGCGAGAGCAATTCAAGCAAGCAAGATTGCTTTGAGAGAAAGACAAAGTAGACTAAAGCCCTCTTAGAAACAAACGCTTCATTTGTTTCTCAAATTGCGTCTCTCTCGAAATTGTGGAATAAAGTATATTATTTCAAAATGTGTGTGTACATGCATGTATGTGGGTGTGTCTGGCGACAGTTGCAAACCCGTCATGACGAAAGGAAAGAATGTCGCGCGGTCCAGCGTATTCACCTCACAATTCGTACACGTGCGTGCAATACGCGATAGCGAGTTTCAGACGGATAGCGAGACCATATTTGTACGCCATCGTTGGTAACTCAGTACGCAATATGCGTTCGTCCAATTCGCGTCGATATGCGTCTGTTGATTTAAGCATTACACGTCTCCGTTATCGATAAACAATCCTCGTCGTCGAAATTTCGTCCAGGACCAGAAACGTGGACGCCATTTATTTCTCGGCTATCCTCACATTGAAAGGAATTGAACGGTAAACAATCGCTGCCCAAAAATTTGCGTGAAAATCCGTGGAAACTAAAGATACCTAATGTTTCGAATGACTTTAGAAAAAGTTAATAAGAAGGAAAACATGTCCAAAAGAAAGAAACTTCATTTAGACATCACATCTTTATGTATTATAGCCATCTTTATATATTATAGCCATAAAAATAAAAAAAGAAATTGTAATAAAGTTGAGGAAAAAATTTAAGAGAAAGCTTTTATCCCTTTCTCTGCCCAAATAGATAAAATATATCATCCCGATATTTCATCCTGGTTTTCTTTATGCTTATTCGATAATATCCTGTAGTATTTGATAGCACAGCCTCCGCTAATATACAGTAATGTATTAAATTAGTAACACCGGCACACGTGCACTCGCAAACGTTTTATCTAAATTGCACACGAAGGCAATATAATAAAATACCACCTTCATGGATTTTGCAACAACGTATAATTACGGGATTTTCTCTACTCCGCAGTAAATCGAAAATTTTCGCAAATACAAATTACGTGATACACCAACGGGGCTTTAAACCGAGGAATAAATTGCGCAGTTTTCAACCACGCATTAATTTTGGAATAAAAGATCTGAAAAATGCACGCGTTGTTACTATATCCGGCAGATGTGTCTGTAAGTGCGGCGCATAATGTTGCGCCATTGAAATAATTAAAAGACCTAATTTTGCGTCACGAAAAATTTAATTATACAGCGATAAATGGGTAAATAGCTGACGAACCACGCGCGCGCGCGATACTGCAGATTTGATAAGCGCGCGTTACATACCGAGCTATCTGTCAGCCGATATAGTTATGGATTGACGCTTTTTGACTTCTCCGGTAATCCACGGGCCTCGAGAGGGAAATTCTCGATAGCGGCGCGTCAACGACGTGAATGTAACATGGAAATGAAACCAGGTGGCAACAGAGAGAAGACATCGGAAAGGTCGGCGCGGGTCGTATCGATCTTCGTAACATCCGATATTTTCCTCACGAAGACACATCGTCCACGTCTTCCGAGAATGCAATAGACGAAGAGGAAGAAAAAAAAATTAGGAAAAAAACCTGTCGAGCATCGTCGAACTCTCTGCGAGACGGAGGAGCGTAATTGCTTCCGCCTTCGGGATAATGATCCCACTTCAAAGAGTAGTAAGAATAAGTTGACGACGAATTTCATCCTTAGAGAGGGCGATACAGATGCGATCTGTGGAGAATACTGTAGAATTTGTCACACAGGATGTCGTTTGGCAGAGGTTGCCGTCTATATCTGTCCCATTTTTAGGAAAAGATTCACATTGCAGACGTATAAGCGCGAAAAATATGGGTGACAGAGAGCGAATTCAGAAATTTTTGCATGTCGGATGATCGCTAAGCTACTGGATCTTCTCGTATCGATATTTTTTGCTTATCCGCCCAGCGACGATTCGCTTACATAATTCTAACAAAATGTACTCTGTAAGGAATCTTTTGTAGGTCTTTTTTCTGAGGGAAAGCGAGCTTTTAATGGCCAACTTTACAATTTAACCAACCTATGATCCGTCGATCCATCAAATAGGGAAGACGGCCGAGGCATCGTATGAAATATTTTGCGAGCCAATTTGGCGCCACGTAGATCGTAAGCGGAGTGGGATGCTTTTGCAAAAAAGTACGGGAGAAGTGAGCTTAGCGAAATTGCGGATCCATTCCGTGGTGCGCGCAGTGAGAATTCGATTACCCGGTGCGCGTTTCTTACGGGCTTTCTTGCGGAACGGAGATTTGGAATTGATTTACGACGCCGATACAAGGCAGATCGAGTAAAACGACACGGGACAGATCGGTCAGGCTCAACCGTTATCGCGGCGAAATAAACTTGCGGCCTCTGCGCCGGGCCGCGATCTCAGCCTCATTTCCGTTATCTTAAACATTCTGCATCGCTACGATGCTTAAACTGATCCATTTATCTCTCTTGAGGCTTCCTCTTCTACCTCGGGACCATTAATTTATCGTGTTACCTCAAATAATAGGCGTAATACTTTCGGCCGTCCTGAAATCGCCGCTTTTGGAAATTCCATCGCGACACAAGCCGCGCGGTTCGGTTTTGTCCTTTATATCGTGCAGACAGTACCGCGGAAGGATTAATCCGGTTAGCTCGCGCGGGCCACGCTTGACTGTGACTGATGAATGAAATCCAGGGGATGGAGATCCGGGGTGGCCGACCTTATTCTGCGTCATTCCCGTCCTCCATGCGGCATCGCGAATCCACCCGCGATCACCCCTCATGCAACCCCCCCTCTTTCCCTCTCCCCCTCTTTCCGCTTCCACGACCTCTCGACTATTCCTCCGTCCTCTCTCTCTCTCTCTCTCTCTCTCTCTCTCTCGTTCCCCCCGTAGTCCCTTCCGCAGCGCAGCCATCTCCACCATCACCGACGGATATGTACCCACACAGTCTGCCGTGCCACTGACGTAACTCTTCTGACGTCACGCGGAGAGCTAACACGGCGCGCGCTACCTCTGCATCCCTCATGACGAGGACAACGCTCCCTCTCGCCGGGGCTCCTCGCCTTTTTTTTCCTCTCTGCACTCTTGTGCTCTTACTGACGTATCGATGTTTGTGCTGAGAGGTAATAACGATTAACAGCCCATTTACCACTACCCTCTTAGAGCCCTCCGGTCGAGGAAGGGGCGATTTAGTATTTTATTTAAGAACATGAAGATTAAACCGTGCCCTGCATGCGAAGATGGCAAAAACTCACGCGTATTCCACATGTTAATTATATCGTGTCATGATATTTTATAAAGTATAAACTTTGTAAACGATAAATTTTATTTCTATAATACATGTATCTTTCGATGCTTATCCGAAAGAGAAATACAAGCGCGCGTATCCTTATTTATAAGAAGAGTTTAATCTTCATCCGTAACTTACCTCATAATGTCGTTCAAAGTTTTTGACAAGATAATTTCTCAGTTGCTGTCGCATTAAAATGATATTATGATAATCACTGCTCACTCTTCATAACTCGAGACGCGAGCCCAGGCTTCAAACTCAATGTAAAACGATTTTCGTCGCGTAAAACTCTGCGGTGAGATTAGCCGAGCGGTGCAATTTTACAGATGTATTTCCGTTCTCCGAATCTCCAGCGGCGCATTATTTCGCGTAACGACGGGAAAACAGGGGGGAGGGGAAAAGATCGATCGGTCGCCCTTTCGATGCCCTCCTTCTCCTCCCGCGCTTACTCCTTTGTATTTCTTTTACGCCCCATAAATTCGCGGCAGACGAAATCGGTACTTCGTTACCGCGATCCCGTTTCAGTTACCGAACACACGTTGTTGCAACTTCATTGCAACAAAAAAAAACGCACAATAACTGGGTTAGCCAACTTTCCTTCCTCTCCTCTCCCCGGGTACAAATCCCGAGCTAAACGCCGCAACTTTCTCGCGGCGAATTCGAAGCGTTGACTAATCGCTCCGCACGGATATTAAATTCCTCCAGATCCGGAAAAATTACGACGTCGCAGCGATCGTCGATTGGCTTCTGGTAACGCTCGCGATATATAAAAAAGATATCAAAAGAAATTCAATCGAATTGCATGGCTTAATCGCTGATTGTTTCGAATAATTTGAAATATCTTTCTACGGTTTTATTCGCGAATTTATACCTATAGGTATTTGAACACACTCCGTACGATTTCTTTGTCAAAATTATTAAAATTTTCTTGCGGCTTCAATTTGCCGTTCTCTCTGTATACTGTGCTTAACTCTTAACGACGTTCTCTCATGTAGTGGTGTTCATTCAAACCGAGCTCTTGCTCACGTATTAAAACCTCTCTTGGAGAGAAACCTATTTGAGAGTCTGTACTGCGTAGTTTTGCTAATAATGTTTTCATTTCAACCTTATTACTCGTCAAAGTAAAATATAAACAAAAATGCGCATGCTTTTCTTTTTCATCACGCGCAGCCGGTAGAAAAAGCGCCTCGATGACATACTTTACATTTATTTTCGAAAACGAGTGCTGCATGCTCTAATATCCGAAGTTGTATAATATTTCTTATATATTAATCCATCATATGTATATTAGTTTTTCAAAAAAATTCTAAAAAAAACTTTTTTCACAATCAAACAAAATGTGTTAAATTTGTTTTGTATAGACCACTTATACGGATCCTGTGTTAATAATTGAAATTTTGAGATCGAATATCTTCAAAGGGTATAGCCGGATAAGGGGTCAATTTGAGCCCAGAAACGAAATCGAACCGGACTAATACTATCTTATTTGGTACGAAATATCAGGCCTTTTCACCAAGTTTTAGCTCCCAAACCCATTTC